>JAENPR010003034.1:0-13857 GCA_018135685.1 Themeda triandra
TCAACACTTTGACAAGAATTCAATGGTGGATAACTCCATCACATTTGGTGACAATAGCAAGGGTGATGTCATGGGGCTAGGAAAGGTTGCAATTTCCAATGACAAGGATCTCCAATGTGTTGCTAGTTGATACTTTGAACTTCAATCTTTTGTCGGTGGCACAATTGTGTGATCTTGGCTACAAGTGCATATTTGATGACAAGCAAGTTGAGGTGGTGAGCAAGGATCAAGCAAATATCATCTTCAAGGGGTTTAGGCATGGAAGCTTGTACTTGGTTGATTTCAATGCTAGTGAAGCTCAACTTTCATCATGTTTGATTGGCAAGTCAAGCAAGGGGTGGCTATGGCATAGGCGCCTTGGACATGTTGGCATGAAGCAATTGAACAAGTTGGTGAAGCATGATCTAGTGAGAGGCTTGAATGATGTCACATTTGAGAAGGATAGACCTTGTAGTGCATGTCAAGCCGGCAAGCAACATGGGAACTCACATCCCAAGAAGAATGAGATGTCAACTTCAAGAGCATTTGAGTTGTTGCATATGGACTTGTTTGGCCCAACTCACTATACATCAATTGGGGCAACAAGTATGGATTTGTGATTGTGGATGACTACACAAGATACACTTGGGTGTTCTTCCTCTATGACAAGAGTGAAGTCTATGATCTATTCAAGTCATTTTGTCAAGAGGGTGCAAAATGAGTTTGACACTACCATCAAGAAGATTAGAAGTGACAATGGGAGTGAATTCAAGAACACAAGAGTTGAAGAGTTGTGTGATGAGCTTGGAATTGTGCATCAATTCTCACCAACCTACACTCCCAATCCAATGGTGTAGTTGAGAGGAAGAATAGGACCTTGATTGAGATGGCAAGAACTATGCTACTTGAGTACAATGTGAGTGAAAAGTTTTGGAGTGATGCCATCAACACGGCTTGCTACTATAGCAACCGCCTTTACCATGGGAAGTTAGAGAAGACTCCATATGAAATCTTGAATGGAAGGAAGCCCAACATTGCTTACTTTCGGGTCTTTGGTTGCAAGTGCTACATACTCAAGAAGGGGCAAAGACTTGGAAAGTTTGACAAGAGATGTGATGAGGGATTTCTTCTTGGCTACTCTACTTCTAGCAAGGCTTATAGAGTGTGGAACTTGGCTAGTGGGCTAGTTGAAGAGGTTCATGATGTTGAATTTGATGAAACCCAAGGCTCTCAAGTTGGAGATCAAAATCAAGATGATGTGGGTGGAGATCAATTGAGCAATGCAATGAGACACATGGACATTGGTGACATTAGGCCGAGGCAAGCGGATGATGGTGATGAAGTGCAAGTGCCAACTCAAGTTGTGATTGATGATTCCAATGAGGCAAGCACAAGTGGTACTCAACATCAAGATCAAGATCAAGGTCAAGCAAGCAATGCAAATGAGCTAGTTCTTCAACCTTCAAACATTGCAAGAGATCATCCTCTAGATCATATCATTGGTGACATTCAAAGAGGTGTGCAAACAAGATCAAGATTGGCTAGCATATGTGAGCACTACTCCTTTGTGTCATTCATTGAGCCAACCAAGATTGATGAAGCATTGAAGGATCAGTTGGATAAATGCCATGCATGAGGAATTGAACAACTTCACTAGAAATGATGTGTGGGAGCTTGTTGAGAGGCCAAAGAAGCACAATGTGATTGGAACCAAGTGGGTCTTCAAGAACAAGCAAGATCAAGATGGATTGGTTGTGAGGAACAAAGCAAGACTAGTGGCACAAGGGTACACACAAGTTGAGGGTCTTGACTTTGGAGAAACATATGCACCGGTGGCAAGATTGGAGGCAATTAGAATCTTATTAGCCTATGCTTGTGCTCACAACATCAAGCTCTATCAAATGGATGTGAAGAGTGCATTTCTCAATGGCTTCATCAATGAGGAAGTGTATGTTGCACAACCTCCCGGTTTTGAGAAGATGACAAGAAGCCCAACCATGTCTACAAGCTCAAGAAGGCATTGTATGGATTGAAGCAAGCTCCAAGGGCATGGTATGAAAGATTGAGAGATTTTCTCATATCCAAAGGTTTCAAGATGGGCAAAGTTGACACCACTCTCTTCACCAAGAAGATAGAAGATGACTTGTTTGTGTTGCAAATCTATGTGGATGATATCATCTTTGGATCAACAAATCAATTCTTTTGTGAAGAGTTTGCTAAGATGATGGCTAGTGAGTTTGAAATGTCAATGCTTGGAGAGTTGAGCTACTTCCTTGGTCTTCAAATCAAGCAAATGAAGAATGGCACCTTTGTGAGTCAAGGCAAGTACATCAAGGACATGATCAAGAAGTTTGGGTTGCAAGATGCTAAGGCCATTAGTACACCAATGGGAACCAATGGTGTGGACATTGATGATAGTGGCAAGATGATTGAGCAAAAGCTATATAGATCAATGATTGGAAGCTTGCTATATGTGACCGCTTCAAGGCCGGATGTCATGTTTAGTGTGCATGTGTGCAAGATTTCAAGCTTCTCCAAGAGAGAGTCACTTGACGGCAACCAAGAGGGTGTTGAGATACTTGAAGGGCACTCAAGATGTTGGTCTATGGTATCCCAAGGGGTCAAGCTTTGAGTTGATTGGATACTCCGACTCCGACTATGCCGGTTGCAAGATTGATAGAAAGAGCACAAGTGGAACATGCCAAGTGCTAGGAAGATCTCTAGTGTCATGGTCTTCAAAGAAGCAAAATAGTGTGGCACTTTCCACCGCCGAAGCCGAATATATTAGTGCGGGGAATTGTTGTGCACAATTGCTATGGATGAAAGCCACCTTGAAGGACTATGGGATCCAAGTTCAAGCATGTGCCTTTGTTTTGTGACAATGAAAGTGCAATCAAGATGACAAACAATCCGGTTCAACATTCAGAACCAAGCACATTGATGTGAGGCACCACTTCATTAGAGATCATCAACAAAAAGGAGATGTGAGCATTGAAAGCATTGGCACCGAAGATCAACTAGCCGACATATTCACCAAGCCTCTTGATGAGAAAAGATTTTGCAAGTTGAGGAATGAGTTGAACATACTTAGCTTCTCCAACATGGATTGATGCACCACATATATGACATGCCTCTCCTCCAACATAGCAAGGTAAAGTTGGTTGTTGCATCTCATGCATCCT
Organism: Themeda triandra; assembly: GCA_018135685.1. NCBI lineage: Eukaryota > Viridiplantae > Streptophyta > Magnoliopsida > Poales > Poaceae > Themeda > Themeda triandra. The sequence goes on from JAENPR010003034.1 coordinate 3,162, forward strand.
TTGCTAGTTGTGTAGACATGTATACATGTGCATCTTGCTAGGCTCATTCATTGCAAATCAAATGAATTTGAAGGATATATGGCACCACTATTGTTTCTATGCTTGATTTGATCTAGTGGTGGCATATGACTTGTTTGTGAGCTTGTGAACCTAGTGTTGAATCTTTAGCACTTGCTCATGATGGTCAAGTATTCATGAGCTTTGTTTGGTACATATTGCTAGTATTCGTTTATACTTGATTGATGAAATGAAGTACTAGCATGCATGGGTAAGTTTCATATGACATGAGAGTTTCTATTCATTTGTTCAATAGTACCATTGCTTATAATGTTGATCTGTGAGGTATTTTTAGTTTTGATGGATGTCTAGATTCCCATGGTGCTAAGGAAGGTTTATTATCGCACTCAGATTGGTATCACGCTTCAAAGGTCAATTCTATAAACCTTAGTACCATTTTGGTTGTGGTAACTCTCACAAAAGTTTCATCTATGCATGTGCTTGAAAATCGACCAAACATTTGATGCACACATGTAGAGGGGGCTACCACTACCAAAACCGGAATGAAATGCTTGTCCAATCCAAGATTCATGATCAAAATGTCTTGGGCAAGCAATTCAATTTCATATTGAATTCAATTTCCATATCTTTGTGAGCTTTGTGAAGGGTTGTCATCAATTACCAAAAAGGGGAGATTGAAAGCTCCGGTTTGGTTTTGGTAATTAATGACACTCAACGTTGCTAATGCTTTGCTCTAAGTGTGGTTAGACACATAGCAACGTGACGGTGGATGATGGAGCATGGTGATCATGGTGATGGACATGGTGGACTTGTGGCATGATCGAGCTCCGACGGAGGCCCATGGAGATCAAGGTGAAGGTATACTTGATAGGGCTTTCCGGTTTAGTGGTCAAGACACTTAGCGAGTGTGACCACATTTAGGATCGATAGACTATCAAGAGGGGTTTCCTCGGTTCATTCGCGGTCCTAAGTGCCTCTAGTTGTGACTTTGCATGATGCATGAGAGACTAACTAGAGTGCTAACACTTGTCGATGTGATCTTGAGATGATACGCTAACTCGGTGCTTGAGAAGTGATCTACTCTGCGGAGTTGGCACCCAAGACAAGTGGTTTGGACAATGGATCGAAGACGGCGCGACAACGAAGATCATTGTGCCAAAGGCGCCTACACAGGAGCGGGCCGGGCGCGCGGGCTGCCCAGGCGCAGACCGGTCCCAGAGCGTCGGAGCGCTACCCGAAGACGTGGCGGGAGCGTGCAGCGGACGCGGGCGCCGGACGCTCGGCGGGCCGGACGCGTCCCGGCGTGTGGCTGCGGCGCGGACGCGGTCGAACCTGATCACCGGACGCGGGATGCGTGCGCGTCGCCGGACGTACACGGAGAGGTCCGCGGGCACGCGGCGCCGTCGGACAGCGTCGCGTGGCGTCCGGACGCACGTTGTTTAGGCTCGGCGGACGCGCGTCGGCTCGAGTTTGAAACTCAGGAGAACGCGCACGGAGGACGAGCGCGGCCGGACGAGCCGCGTCCGGCGCGATCATCTGGGCGGCAGGGAGGCCAACGGCTATATTTTGTGCTTGGCCTATAAATAGATGGTTGGTCGGTTTGGGGAGGCTCTGGCCATTTCTTCATACTTGAGCATTCTTGAGCAAGAGACTCCCCCACTCATCTCTTTGATTCTTGCTAATCTTGAGAGAGATTTGAGTGAGGACGAAGTGATTTGCATTGAGAGTTGCATCTAGAGGCACTTGTTCATCGAGTGAGCTGCGGATTCTTGTTACTCTTCGGTGATTCCCGTCACCGTAGACGGTTTGGAGCAGCGGGTGGTGGTTGAGCTCGACTTGGTGATTGTTCGAGGCCACCGGGTTCTTGTGAGGTTTCTTGATCCTTCCCGCGGGAGTTCGCGAAAGGATACTCTAGTGGATTGCTCGTGGCTTGTGGATCCTTGTCTTGTGTGGAGATTGCGGCTCCCCATTGGGGTCTTTGACTTAGAGCCAATTGAGCGAACAACTCGCAAATGTGTCGCCACAACGAGGACTAGCTTGTGGGAAGCAAGTGAACCTCGGTAAATCATTGTGTTGATTTGTGATTGCTGAGGCTTCGACCTCATGTGCTTGTGCTTGAGCTCTCTAGGTGATTGGCCATCTTCTACTCTTCGGTAGCGGTATAAACTTCCATCACCTCTTCTTTTCGCAAAGTAGAATTGCTTGTTGTGGTCGGTATTGGGAACCACTCATTGTGTAGCTTAAATCCCGTGGGTAGAATTGCTTGGTTGGTTGCGTGAACCGACATTGTGTAGCTTGATCACCGTTGTTGTGTGTGTGCTTTGATGAAAGTAGCCTGCATGATAGGACGCTCTTGCTTAGAGTAGCGAAGCACTTGCTTTGTACATTTGCCGCCTTGCTATCTAATTGGGTTGTCTAGTGTTCTTGCGAAATTTTATTAGGCTATTCACCCCCCCTCTAGCCATTGTGACCTTCACACGATCATCGAATAATATGATCCACTTCATATCATCATGTGACACTCTTGGTCCATCAATCTTGACCTCACTTGTTCTTCACCGTTGCGTCGGTCCATCGGCGCCAAGTCTTGCCCAAGCTTCACCATCGCATGGTCCTTCGCTATAGCCTCAACTTGCCCTTCACACTTGCGTACGGTCCATCAAGCCAAGCCTCATCTTGATCTTCACCTCTTGGTCACATGACTCCATGTCATGTCTCATTTGCAATGAGCTCCTCCATCAACTCATGTGTTGAACCTCACAACATCTCCAAGCCATCTCCACCATAGCATATGTTGCTCACACACATGTACTGTGAACTAACTCCTGTGTATCTCAACCATCACACATGTTAGTCCACACATAGTTGTCATCAATTATCAAAACCAAACAGGAGCTTACTGATCTCCCTATTTTTGGTAATTGATGACAACTCTACAGATATGGAATTTAAGAATGTTGGACTCTATGCCACTTATCCAACATTTAAGCTCAATATGTCATGATTTGGATAAGTACCACAAAGTCAACTTGATAGTGATAGCTCCCCCTACATGTGTGCTCAAGTGGTTTGGTTTCAAGCTTGCACACATGTACAAATATGGAAATTTTTGGGAGAGTTAGCACTACAAAGTGATGCTAAGATGTATAGGATAAACCTTTGAAATGATACCAATCAGTTGCACCATTGAAGTTCATCCTTAGCATCATAGTTAGCTAGATATCACATGAAACAAAACACTAGATACCTCATGAGATCAACATTAAAGGTTCTAGTACCACTTGTAAAGCACATGTGTCTAGCTAAGCCATCCTATACATGCTAGTTATCAAATCATCAATCCAAATTCTATAACTAGCATTCACCATAAAGCATTGCATATTGAATTGAAAAACTTATGCAAATGCAAGCAAGCATATGAATATGCACATGCGAATGCAATCAAACAAGTCCATGAGCTTGCTCCTGCTTGTGTCCCTCTTGTCCAAAAATTTTTGATCCTCCTCCATTCTTCAATGTGCTCCCTCTTGATCCATGTCCATCATTTTTTCTACTCGGCTTTGTATGCCTCTTGCATAGATCTTTGTTCCACTCATATGTGTTGTATGCCTCTTGCATAGATCTTCATTCCACTCATATCTTTGTTTCATATTTCTCCTTTGTCATCCAATAACCATAAAGGTATGTAGCAATACCACGTGAAAATACCACATGTAAGATACCACTTGATGCAAAGGTTGGAACTAGGGTTGATGGTTGAGTCTTGAATCTTCATTTGATGGACAACACCATATGTTGAAATGACACCACTTGTAAAATCCATATGTAGTTGCATGAAATCCACTTGTAACTATGCATTGGGCACTCCCCTTTGTCATAGCACCAAAGATACTACATGTAGGTCACTTGAAGTTTCTTTGTCTCTAATACCGATGAAGTGAGGCTCTCCTATGACAAAGCATGGGTCAAATCAATCCATAAACACCTTCTTTATTGGTGAGGGTAGCTTCTCTTGATTTGAATTGATCACTTAAAGTTGAGGATGGAACCATCTTGTTGATGTACTAGATACCACTTGAATAAAAACCATGTGTACCATACCACTTGTGGGAACACCACTTGTGAAGGTAGTGATAAACTAGACATTTCTTGCAAGAACTAGCATTATGGTAACCACTTGTTGGATTTTGTCATGAATGACACACATTCTTGAACTAGATTGTCTTCATGAGCTTCTTTATCTTTGACATGAGCTAATATGAATTACTTATAAGCATCCAAGTCGGTTTGAACCAATGACAAGCTTCTTCACCTCACTAGAAGGTTATCTTGCCAATGTTGTACTTGAAGCTTATATGCCATTCAACCTAGATCAAGTACTTGGGTTCACTAGCTCATGAACATGTTATATGTTACCACTAGATCACATAATGCATAGAAGCAATAGTGGCATCATATAAACATCAAATTCTTTTAATTTTCATGAATGCTCCTAGATATTATGACTATATGCACTAAACATGTCCTTAGCAATGTATGTATGCATATGTCAATCAATGTCACCTTTGCTTTGTTGGAGTAAGGATAGTCACATAGATTCCAATTTTATTACTCCAATAGCAATGTGAAGTCCATTCAATAAGCTTGATGAAGCCAATAGATATTCATCCATATGAGATGAAAACCACTTAAGATCAAGTGCACTTTCTTGTTGTGGTTGGCTTGCTTCTTTTCTTGACTCTTGCTTGCATGAGAATACCACTTGAATGGGTACCATTTGTATACCACTTGTATTATTCCTTGACTTGTCATGTATTGCTCTATTTTGGGTGTTGCTTGCTTTCTTGATCAACCCTTTTGATTGCTTCAACCAAGCATCTCCAATAATCTTTAGATCACCACTTCCATATTAGCCTTCCAAGTATCCCCACTTGGTTTACCCACTCATGGGCGGCAAGCCCTCAAGGGAGAAGTGATCTCTCACTAAGAACTATCCTTGACACTCACTTGAATCACCTTTGTTGATTGATCCTTGGACTTCATATGATGACTAAGCTTGAAGTCTTCTCTAAGTCCTTTTCTTTTTGTTTAAGTTCTTTTCTTTCTACCAAATGATCTTCAATTGTCACTAGAACTTAATTTTCCTCTTCTTCTTGAGTTTGATCTTGATCTTCGATTTGAGTACCAAAGCTGTGTAACAAATACACTCCACAATCAAATGGCATTGTACTCATTGTTCTTCATGCTTCTAGACCAATTCAAAACCAAAAGTTAGGTTCCTCAACCACTTATAAACATGAAACCAACATGAGGACCTTTCAATTTGAGTGACTCTTGATATATCCAATGATGGTCACTTTTTGGCAGATTCTTTACCCTTCGAATAATTCATATCTCCCAATGTACAGTTCCAAATGCCATGAAATTTGGTGAAGATGAGTGACACAGAGTCTTCTGCAACTGTAAAATTTTTAACTCCATTGGCCTTCTAGTTTTTGCCCAGATTTCACATCTTCCATTTCTTGCTACATGCTGAAAACTGCTGTACTATAGCTGACAAGATATACTCCAAAACCGAAGCAATTCTTATCAATCTTTATGAAATTTGTACAGCATATTTTACCATAAGTGTAGAGCATGCATACCAAATTTCAAACCAATCCAATAAGATTTGATTATTCAAACTCAGACTTGAACACAGCTAGCTCAGATTTCAGAATTTGGACAGAATTAAGCAATTGAGCTATGCTTCTTCAAAAGTGACTCAAACTTGATGTCAACTTGTTTGAACATCATCACAAGACATATATGCAGTCAAACCACTCAGTAAAAGTCATCTTGTGATCGTATTCATTCAAACTAACTCAAATTTGAATACTAGGCATTGAATCCATTCAAACATCTCAAAACAAGCAACCAATGCATATATATATCCAATTCAATCAACTCATATGCATCCAAATGAATGTAATCAACAGTAGATATACCTTGGTAGCACATGATTATCCAATAAGCTTCAACTCAAATAATTTTGCAAGCCTTCAAATATGACCAATAGATCACCACGACTTGATTATTGCACTTTGTATATTGTAGCAGCATTGGACTTCACTTGCCATGACTTGGCATTGGGAAGTGAATAGAACCAAAGCTTCAATACTTGATTCAATCAAATGATGAATGAAATAAACTCAATTGAATTAAGTCTCCAATGCCATGGTACCTACACACAATCATCCACTTTTTGATGGTACCCAAACATGTTTGGGTCCTCTCAAGATAGGAGCAACATACTTAGGCAAAGCCTTAGTATGAGTAGCGAGATGTTTTTCAATAGAAACCATTGAGGTACCATTGTCATCCTTTCTAAGGCATATTATTTGCATCAATTGAAATAGGCTTAGAATTGTTACCTGAGGACATGAATGAGCCATGTGTCCTTTCCGGCATGAATAGCATCTTCTCCGGTTGAGCCTTTTCTTCATTGCTCATGTGATGCTCTTCATGCCTTGCCTCTTATGTGTTGCTTGAGCCTTCTTCTCAATCTTGGTAGGACACCCCGAGGCAAAGTGTCCCATATCCCACATTCAAAGCACTTGATGTGAGCCAAATTTCTTCTCTTTTGAATCTTGCTCATCATCATGTCGGCATCTTGAATAGGAGTTGGATGCCTTGCATAAGCTCTTCCACCTTCTTTGTTTTCTTCTTGGTCTTCAAGTCATCAACTTTAAGTTCATTGTTGATGTTGACTTGATCTTGGGGTTTTGGTTGAGGCTTCTCATGCTTGAGTCTCTCTTCTTCTTTCTTCAACTTGAGCTTATCTTCATTGGGGCAAGCTTTTGCAAGATGTGTCCTTTTCATGGCATTGATAGCACATGAAATGAGATAGCTTTTCTTCTTCTGCCTCATCATCTTCTTGGCCAAATTTCTTGCTCCTTAGTCACCTTCTCTTCTTGATGAAGCCAAGGCCACTCTTGTCATTAGGGCTTCTTTGACTCTTCAACATTTTTTCGAAGAGGACTTTGGAGTTGTTGCCTTTCTAGCCTTTTGCTCAATTTCTCCACTTTTTTAAGCTCATTATTCTCCTTCAAAAGGTTAGTCTCAAGACATAGAAGTAGAACACGCATTTATATGTGAAAGAGGCAAGGCATATCAAATAAACCATAGCTAGAGGTGGATACATAACCTTCTCCCCTACATCACAAGGGTTAGTAACATGATTGATCATTTGACCCATGTGATGAGCTCTCGACTAGTTTTAATTTCTTTATTGTAAAACTTCTTAGTGAGAAAAGCATGTTCTTTCAACAAGTTGTCATGAGTAACACAAAGTTCCTCATGAGTCAATTTTAGCACATCATGTGAACAAGTAGTAACATAAAGTAGATGCTCTTGTTGTTCACGTATTTGTCTTTAGAAAAGAATTTTTCATTTTCAAATTTCATTATTTTTGCTTTCTCATTTTCCAAAGACATGGTCATGCTAGCAAGTCTACTAACAAGCTCATCATATGAATCATGATCAATCACATTGCAACTTGATACCTTAGTGTCACCTTGTGACATGAAGCAATATATGATGTTGGAGAGCTTGTAGTAGCATCATCATTGAGGCATGAACCATCATCGCCGTCATTGTGCTTGGGTAGAATCATCACTTGCATCACTTGAGGCATCATCCCTCCATCTTGTCGTGACCTTGAAAGGTGATCGATCCTCTTATAAGCTTGACCATGAGGTGGAGCAATCTTCAACAATCTTGTTGTGATCATGCTCATCATCTCATTTAGCACCATCATTGGCTTCCTCCACCTCATACTTGCCATCATCCCATGTGGAGGCATCGCCAAGATGTTTGATGGAATCCCATACATACGTGCGGTTCCTGATGATTCACCTTCTTAAACACATCAAAACTCAAAGCAAGCATTAAGTAGCAAAGTGCTTTATCATTAAGATCATAAAGTGCTTGTTGAGCTTGTAAGGTTCTCATCGTCCATCACATGGGTGAGACCTTTTGTGACAACCCACCAAACCTTAGGCCCCGATGCATGAAAATGATCAAGCATATGGTGCTTCCACCGCAAAGTGTGTGCCATCAAAATATGTGTGTCACATGTGCAATCAACATCTATCCCACTACGCCATCCTCTTGGGTCGGTGAAGACCACTAAAATGAGAGACCCGACTTTGATACCACTTGTAAGGTCGAGATGGCGGACTAGAGGAGGGTGAATAGTCCTTTTTAAAACTAATCGCCTCCAAGCAACTTACAGTGCTGGAATTAAATCTATCGGCCTAGCCAAGACTTCACCCCTCTATCTATGTCTCTAGATGCACCTTGTAAAAGATCCTAAACAAGAAGACAAGGCGCCAATCTAGCTAGTGCACACTAAACAAGTCTAGCTTGCAAGGTCATACAAACCTAAGCAACTAGTACTTTAGCAACCGGTGTGCACCTACACAATTTTAATGAGCAAAAGCACAAAGCCAACCTGAGCTCACTAGATGCTCAAGGACAAAGCTACACAAGCCAAACCCAAGAGCTCAAACTTACTTAACTACACAAGCTAAGCAAGGCAAAATACTCTACTTCTAGCTACACAAGCAAGAAGGTGATTAACAAGCTACACAAGCTAACTAATCACTAGAGCAACTACACAAGCTATATATGAAAGTAAAGAATGTAAATACAAAGCTTATGAAAGAGATTGCAAACCACCGCCAAGTGTGGACACAAGATGACTCGGCGATTTTTCACCAGTTCACTTGGTTGCCCCAAGCTACGTCCTATTGTGTCGACCAACACCTTCGGTGGTTCCTGTCTTTTCACCCGAGATGGTTCTTTGGTGTGACCCTCAAGTCACTTGCCCTCAAGGCACGCCCCGCAAGGCACCGCAAGACACCACTCTCAAGTGAGCCCCTCAAGGCACCGAGCAAACTCACACACGCAAGGGTGGTAACTCAAAGACACGCGCAATCTAATAAGGCTACTCTTCGCGATCCCCGCGAGGTGAGCACCGAACCTCTCACAATCTCTTCTCCGGAGCACCGTATCTCCACGCGTGCTACCACGGAGCCACTTGTCACCAAGCTGTCTAGGAGGTGGCAATCCTCCAAGAGTAACAAGCTCTCCCGCTTGCAACTCAAACACCTAGTGCCACTCGATGCAACCTCGTAAAGCAATGCACTAGAAATCACTCTCTCACACTATGGGATGGTCACTACCAAGCATATGTGAGTAGAAGGCTTCAAGCACCACAACACAAGCTACCAAAGCTTGGGCGTGTTTCCAAAGAATCGCCACCCGGCCAAACCAAGTATTTATAGCCCCATCCACGAATACCGCTACACTTGGAAATCTGCCCGTTACTCACCTCGGCGCACAAGTCAACTGCGCCGGACGCGTCCTACGCCAGCGCCGGACGCGTCCTACGCGTACACCACCAAGCCGAGGTTCAAAACTAGCCGTTAGAGGGCTGACGCGCCGGACGCTCATTTTGTGAGCGTCGGATGCGTCCTACGCTCGCCGGACGCTGTCCAGAGTGTGTTCTCACGTCCCACCGTCTGGACGCCCATTTAGTGAGCGCCGGGACACAGTCCGCCGGACGCGTCCTGCGCGCGTCCGTCGCTCTTCAGGACAGCAGACCACCTCTCACTCAACCGGGCATATTCTCCAGCTCCGAACCTGCTTTCGATGTTCTTGGGCTCGTTGGAAAGCTTATTCAGAGAACTATGCAACCAACATATTCTCATAATCCCAAACATTATTGATCAAAGCAGTTTTCCAACCCAAGAACTACCAACTCTCATTTCCAACACAAAAGTTCACGGAACCTTCTCCAACTTCTTCTCTTTTCTCAACACATTTGCAAATGTGCCAACACCACCAAGTGTACATCACCATGTGCTTGTGTGTTAGCATTTTCACAATCATTTTCAAAGGATTTTCTTCAACTTACCACGCCACTCGATCCTAGCACATCGCAATGTTAGATCGCTCAAGTGGCACTAGATGACCGATATGCAAATAAGATCACCCTCTTGATAAGTACGGCCATCTATCCTAAATCCGGTCAAGCACTTCTCTACTCAACCTTAGACCGGTGAAATGAAATGCCTAGGTTATACCTTTGCCTTGCGCATTTCCATCTCCACCGTCTTCCTCCATTGTGCCAATGCAACAACATGCACCGACACGATCACCGAATGATATGATCCACTTCATATCATCATGTGACACTCTTGGTCCATCGATCTTGACCTCACTTGCTCTTCACCGTTGCGTCGGTCCATCGGCGCCAAGTCTTGCCCAAGCTTCACCATCGCATGGTCCTTCGCTTGCGCCTCAACTTGCCCTTCACACTTGCAATCGGTCCATCAAGCCAAGCCTCATCTTGATCTTCACCTCTTGGTCACATGACTCCATGTCATGTCTCATTTGCAATGAGCTCCTCCATCAACTCATGTGTTGAGCCTCATAACATCTCCAAGCTATCTCCACCATGGCATATGTTGCTCACACACATGTACCTGTGAACTAACTCCTGTGTATCTCAACCATCACACATGTTAGTCCACCTAAAGTTGTCACTCAATTATCAAAACCAAACAAGGGCCTTTCACTTCTACCTCCACGTATCTAGAGGCTTTGCACTTCGGACAGTGTGTTGCTGTCT
>JAENPR010003041.1:0-12282 GCA_018135685.1 Themeda triandra
GAAAGGTCACAATGGCTAGAGGGGGTGAATAGCCTAATAAAATTCTAGCAATAAAACTAGACAACCCAATTAGATAGCAAGGCGGCAAATGTGCAAAGCAAGTGCTTCGACTACTCTATGCAAGCCGTCCTACCATGCAAGGCTACTCAAATTAATTGCACGCACAACAACGGTGATCAAGCTACACAATGTCGGTTCACCGAAACCAACCAAGCAATTCTACCCACGGGATTTAAGCTACACAAAGAGTGGTTCCCGACCGACCACAACAAGCAATTCTACTAAGCGGTAAGTGAAGAGAGGGATGGAGGGTTATACCGCCGCGAAGAGTAGAAGATAGCCAATCACCTAGAGATGCTCAAGCACAATCACAATGGAGGTCGAAGCCTCGGCAATCACAAATCAACACAAAGATTTTTACCGAGGTTCACTTGCTTCCCGGCAAGCTAGTCCTCGTTGTGGCGATGCACTTGCTTGGTGAGTTGCCCGCTCAATTGGCTCGGGTGCCAAAGACCCCAATGGGGAGCCGCAATCTCCACACAAGTCAAGGATCCACAAGCCACGAGCAATCCACTAGAGTATCCTTTCGCGAACTCCCGCGGGAAGGATCAAGAACCCTCACAAGAACCGGTGTGGCCTCGAACAATCACCAAGTCGAGCTCAACCACCACCCCCGCTGCTCCAAACCGTCTACCGTGGACGGGAATCACCGAAGAGTAACAAGAATCCGCAGCCCACTCAAAGAACAAGTGCCTCTAGATGCAACTCTCAATGCAAATCACTTGTCTTCCCACTCAAATCTCACAAGAGATGCTCAAGAATGAAAGAGATGAGTGGGGGAGTGTCTGTCTAGCTCAAAGGATGCACAAGTATGTGAAAATGGCCAAGAGAGCCCATGGCCGGCCAAACGTCTATTTATAGAGCCCCTCCCGAAATAGCCGTTGCCCCTGCCGACGCCGCAACACGCGCCGGACGCGCCCGGCGTTTCTCCATCGCGCCCGTCACAGCCGACCGTTGGGATTTGAAGAGCGCCACGTCACCGGCCGGACGTTCAATGCTGTTCTCGCCCGAAGTCCGGCGCCGCGTCCGCCGCGTGTCCGGCGACCGGCCGCGCAAGAGAGGCCCGCCCGGCAGTTGGGTCGGCGTCCGGCGCCGGACGCGCCGACGCCGCTCGCCCGACGCCCGGTCTCGTGCTCGCCCCCACCTGCGGCTGATCCGCATGCGCCGGACGCTGTCCGTCCTTCCTGCCCGGCCCGGACGCGCGTCCGGCGCCCACCGAAGATGTCCACCTTTGTATGATCTTCGATGTCGCACCGTCGCCGATCTAATCACCAAACCACTTGTCCAAGGTGCTAACTCCACGAGTAGATCACTTCTCAAGCACCGGAGTTAGCGTATCTTCTCAAGATCACGTCGACAAGGGTTAGCTCTTCTAGTTAGCCTCTCATGCATCATGCAAAGTCACAACTAGAGGCACTTAGGACCGCGAATGAACCGAGGAAACCCCTCTTGATAGTCGGTTATCGATCCTAAATGTGGTCACACTCGCTAAGTGTCTTGACCACTAAACGGAAAGCCCTATCAAGTATACCTTAGCCTTGATCTCCATGGGCGTTTCCATTCATCACCGGAGCTTGATCACTTCACATGTCCACCATGTTTGTCACCGTGATCACCATGCCCCATCATCCATCGTCACGTTGCTATGTGTCTAACCACACTTAGAGCAAAGCATTAGCAACGTTGAGTGTCATTAATTACCAAAACCAAACCGGAGCTTTCAATCTCCCCCTTTTTGGTAATTGATGACAACCCTCGACAAACTCACAAAGATATGGAAATTGAATTCAATATGAAATTGAATTGCTTGCCCAAGACATTTTGATCATGAATCTTGGATTGGACAAGCATTTCAATTCGGTTTTGGTAGTGGTAGCTCCCCCTACATGTGTGCATCAAATGTTTGGTCGATTTACAAGCACACATGCATAGATGAAACTTTTGTGAGAGTTACCACAACCAAAATGGTACTAAGGTTTATAGATTTGACCTTTGAAGCGTGATACCAATTGGAGTGCGATAATAAACCTTCCTTAGCACCATGAGAATCTAGACATTCATCAAAACTCAAGATACCTCATGAGATCACATTATTAGCAAGGTACTTGGACAAGAGAAACTCTATGTCTAGAGACCACCTAAGCATGCTAGTACTTCATTTCATCAATCAAGTTCTATACTAGCAATTCACCAAACAAGCATGAATATTGAATTTAGCTTGCAATGCTCCATATCATCATGAATGCACACACAATATGCAACACATAGTCTATGAGCTTGCTCCCCCTATTTGTGTGCTCATGGTTGGGTCATATCATAAAAATTGATCCATTGATCCCCTTCCATTGCTCTTTGTGACTTATTTCTCCCCCCTAGGTGTAAACTTCTCCCCCTAGGTGTATACTTTCTTCTCCCCCTTTGTCATCAATGACCAAGAAGGGTGCATAAGATGAGAGAAACAAGTCAATCAACTGTGGCCAAATCTAAACCACATGCCTAGAAAATGTATCTCGGTTTGAACCAAGGGCAAGCTTCTTCACACCTCATAAGAATAAGGGTTATCTTGACCATGTTGAGATACATATCATGAGCAAGTGCTGAAGATTCAACACTAGGTTTACAAGCTCACAAACAAGTCATATGCCACCACTAGATCAAATCAAGCATAGAAACAATAGTGGTGCCATATATCCTTCAAATTCATTTGATTTGCAATGAATGAGCCTAGCAAGATGCACATGTATACATGTCTACACAACTAGCAAAGGATGCATGAAATGCAACAACCAACTTTACCTTGCTATGTTGGAGGAGAGGCATGTCATATATGGGGTGCATCAATCCATGTTGGAGAAGCTAAGTATGTTCAACTCATTCCTCAACTTGCAATATCTTTTCTCATCAAGAGGCTTGGTGAATATGTCGGCTAGTTGATCTTCGGTGCCAATGCTTTCAATGCTAATATCACCCTTTTGTTGATGATCTCTAATGAAGTGGTGCCTCACATCAATGTGCTTGGTTCTTGAATGTTGAACCGGATTGTTTGTCATCTTGATTGCACTTTCATTGTCACAAAACAAAGGCACATGCTTGAATTTGATTCCATAGTCCTTCAAGGTAGCTTTCATCCATAGTAATTGTGCACAACAATTCCGCACTAATATATTCGGCTTCGGCGGTGGAAAGTGCCACACTATTTTGCTTCTTTGAAGACCATGATACTAGAGATCTTCCTAGCACTTGGCATGTTCCCCTTGTGCTCTTTCTATCAATCTTGCAACCGGCATAGTCGGAGTCAGAGTATCCAATCAATTCAAAGCTTGACCCCTTGGGATACCATAGACCAACATCTTGAGTGCCCTTCAAGTATCTCAACACCCTCTTGGTTGCCGTCAAGTGACTCTCTCTTGGAGAAGCTTGAAACCTTGCACACATGCACACACTAAACATGACATCCGGCCTTGAAAGCGGTCACATATAGCAAGCTTCCAATCATTGATCTGTATAGCTTTTGCTCAATCATCTTGCCACTATCATCAATATCCAAGCCACCATTGGTTCCCATTGGTGTGCTAATTGCCTTAGCATCTTGCAACCCAAACTTCTTGATCATGTCCTTGATGTACTTGCCTTGACTCACAAAAGTGCCATTCTTCATTTGCTTGATTTGAAGACCAAGGAAGTAGCTTAGCTCTCCAAGCATAGACATTTCAAACTCACTAGTCATCATCTTAGCAAACTCTTCACAAAAGAATTGATTTGTTGATCCAAAGATGATATCATCCACATAGATTTGTAACACAAACAAGTCATCTTCTATCTTCTTGGTGAAGAGAGTAGTGTCAACCTTGCCCATCTTGAAGCCTTTGGAGATGAGAAAATCTCTCAATCTTTCATACCATGCCCTTGGAGCTTGCTTCAAGCCATACAACGCCTTCTTGAGCTTGTAGACATGGTTGGGCTTCTTGTCATCCTCAAAACCGGGAGGTTGTGCAACATACACTTCCTCATTGATGAAGCCATTGAGAAATGCACTCTTCACATCCATTTGATAGAGCTTGATGTTGTGAGCACAAGCATAGGCTAATAAGATTCTAATTGCCTCCAATCTTGCTACCGGTGCATAAGTTTCTCCAAAGTCAAGACCCTCAACTTGTGTGTAACCTTGAGCCACTAGTCTTGCTTTGTTCCTCACCACTAAGCCATCTTGATCTTGCTTGTTCTTGAAGACCCACTTGGTGCCAATCACATTGTGTTTCTTTGGCCTCTCAACAAGCTCCCAAACTTCATTCCTAGTGAAGTTGTTCAATTCCTCATGCATGGCATTTATCCAATCCGGATCCTTCAATGCCTCATCAACCTTGGTTGGCTCAATGAATGATAGAAAAGAGTAGTGCTCACATATGCTAGCCAATCTTGATCTTGTTTGTACACCTCTTTGAATGTCACCAATGATATGATCTAGAGGATGATCTCTTGCAATGTTTGAAGGTTGAAGAACTAGCTCATTTGCATTGCTTGCTTGACCTTGATCTTGATCTTCATGTTGAGTACCACTTGAGCTTGCCTCATTGGAATCTTCTATCACCACTTGAGTTGGCACTTGCACTTCATCACCATCATCCACTTGCCTCGGCCTAATGTCACCAATGTCCATGTGTCTCATTGCATTGCTCAATTGATCTCCACCCTCATCTTCTTGATTTTGATCTCCAACTTGAGAGCCTTGGGTTTCATCAAATTCAACATCATGGACCTCTTCAACTAGCCCACTAGCCAAGTTCCACACTCTATAAGCCTTGCTAGAAGTAGAGTAGCCAAGAAGAAATCCCTCATCACATCTCTTGTCAAACTTGCCAAGTCTTTGCCCCTTCTTGAGTATGTAGCACTTGCAACCAAAGACCCGAAAGTAAGCAATATTGGGCTTCCTTCCATTCAAGATTTCATATGGAGTCTTCTCTAACTTCCCATGGCAATAGAGGCGGTTGCTATAGTAGCAAGCCGTGTTGATGGCATCACTCCAAAACTTCTCACTCACATTGTACTCAAGTAGCATGGTTCTTGCCATCTCAATCAAGGTCCTATTCTTCCTTTCAACCACACCATTTGATTGAGGAGTGTAGGTTGGTGAGAATTGATGCACAATTCCAAGCTCATCACACAACTCTTCAACTCTTGTGTTCTTGAATTCACTCCCATTATCACTTCTTATCTTCTTGATGGTAGTGTCAAACTCATTTTGCACCCTCTTGACAAATGACTTGAATAGATCATAGACTTCACTCTTGTCATAGAGGAAGAACACCCAAGTGTATCTTGTGTAATCATCCACAATCACAAAACCATACTTGTTGCCCCCAATTGATGTGTAGTGAGTTGGGCCAAACAAGTCCATGTGCAACAACTCAAATGCTCTTGAAGTTGACATCTCATTCTTCTTGGGATGTGAGTTCCCATGTTGCTTGCCGGCTTGACATGCACTACAAGGTCTATCCTTCTCAAATGTGACATCATTCAATCCTCTCACTAGATCATGCTTCACCAACTTATTCAATTTCTTCATGCCAACATGACCTAGGCGCCTATGCCATAGCCATCCCTTGCTTGACTTGCCAATCAAACATGATGAGAGTTGAGCTTCACTAGCATTGAAATCCACCAAGTACAAGCTTCCATGCCTAAATCCCTTGAAGATGATATTTGCTTGATCCTTGCTCACTACCTCAACATGCTTGTCATCAAATATGCACTTGTAGCCAAGATCACACAATTGTGCCACCGACAAAAGATTGAAGTTCAAAGTATCAACTAGCAACACATTGGAGAGATCCTTGTCATTTGAAATTGCAACCTTTCCAAGTCCCATGACATCACCCTTGCTATTGTCACCAAATGTGATGGAGTTGAATCCACCATTGTCATTCTTGTCAAGTGATTTGAACATACTATCTTCACCGGTCATATGATTTGATGCACCACTATCAAGCACCCAATGCCTCCCTCCGGCTTTGTAATTGACCTACAAGAAGACATCAAGCTTTAGGTACCCATTTTTGCTTGGGTCCTCGAAGGTTAGTCACTAGAGTCTTTGGCACCCAAATAGCTTTCTTCTTTGAGCTCATCCATGGTGTGCCAATGAATCTAGCACTCACACCACTCTCACTCTTAACAAGCATGTAAGAAGCATTCAACTTGTAAGAGGAAGCACTAGTGTTCTTGTTCTTGCATGCATGCTCTAAATGACCAACTTGCTTGCAACTCTTGCAATAGCTACCATTGTTCTTCACAAAACTAGTCTTGTGAGGAGCAAAAGCGGCCTTGCCTTTCTTGGGGGTATAGCCCAATCCCTCTTTGTAGAGAGAAGCTCTTTGGCTACCCAAGCACATAAGCAAGCGGTCCTCACCACCATAAGCCTTAGCCAAGGTGTGGTTGAGCTCCTTGACTTCCTTCTTAAGAGACTCATTCTCAACTACTAGTGTAGAATCACATGCATGACCAACACTACTAGATGAAGTAGAGGCATAAGAGCATGAAGGGCCAAGTGATGCAATAACAATTGAATCATTAAGTGAATCACATGATGTAGACATATCTTTCTTCTCTATGATCACCACTTGTGATTGCACTTTCTCTTGCTTCTCAACTAGAGTAGAATGAGCTTTTTCAAGCTTGGAGTGAGCAATCTCTAGCTTCTTATGGTCTACCTTTAGACTCTCATAAGAAGCCCTCAACTCCATAAGTTCTTGCTCAAGGTTTTGTTTATCCTTGCGCAAGCCCCTACATTCTTTCCTAGAATCATTGAAAGCACCTTTGCAATCCTCAAGCATGACCCATAGTTCTTCTTTTGTGGTGTCATCATCATCATCACTCTCATCATCACTATCGGGTGGAGGTTTTACCTTAGTGGCCTTGGCCATGAAGCAAGACGATGGAGCACCAAATAGAGAAAGCTTCTCTTGAATGGCAATGCTTGCGTGCCCCTTCTTCTTCTTCTTCTTGGAATCATCATCATCATCATCACTTGAGGAAGATGAATCACTCTCCCAAGTTGCCACATGAGATTCACCCTTCTTCTTGTGATGGGAGGAGTCTTTCTCCTCCTTCTTCTTCTCTTGCTTCTTCCTCTCCTTCCTCATGGCATCTTCATCATCACTCGCATAAGGACACTTGGCAATGAGATGATCCTTGCTATTGCACAGGAAGCACTTCATGGGACGGTCACTTGACTTGGATGAGCCTCTCTTGCTCTTGGACCGGTACCCCTTCTTCATGAGCTTTCCCATTCTCTTCACAAGGAGTGCCATTTGTTCACTCACTTCTTCTTCTTGCCCACTTGAGCTAGAGCATGGTTCATCTTCACTTGATGACTCTTCTTTCTTCTTCTTGCCCTTGCTCTTGGATGATGTGGCCTTGAATGCCACGCTCTTCTTGTCATCATCCTTCTTCTCATTCTCCTTCTTCTTCTTCATCACCAACTCTTCCTTCTCATGATCTTCTCTAAACTCATCATCGGCCATTATCTCTTGAAGGACTTGGTTGGGAGTTGGCTTCTCCTTCATTGTTGTCTTCACCATGACGGTCTTCAATATATCAAATCTCTTGGGAAGACACCTCATGAACTTGGTGGAGAATTGAGAGTCCTTGATCTCTTCCCCAAGTCCCTTGAGCTCATTGACAATGACTTGGAGCCTATGGAACATCTCCGGCACACTCTCATCCTCCTTCATTGAGAAGCTTGCAAACTTCTCTTGCAACATGTAGGCTCTTGCGGTCTTGACACTTTCGGTGCCCTCATAAGCTTCTTCTAGCTTTTTCCAAATGTCATGAGCCACCTCAAGGTTCTTGATGAGCTCAAAAGCTTTATCATCAAGTGCCTCATGGAAAGCACTCACGGCAATGTCATTTGCTTGTTGCTTCTTCTCTTCGGCCGGTGTTGGCACCGCACCCTCAACAAGCTCAAACTTTGTCTCCACCACTTTCCACACCTCAAGGTTGATTGACTTGAGATGACTCCTCATCTTGAGCTTCCATTTTGCATAGTCATCACCTCGAAATGATGGTGCCTTCTTGGTGTTGTTGATATGCATAACCAATGCCATTGCTTCACCGTAGGATGTTAATCCAACTCAAACAAACGGTGCCCGGCTCTGATACCACGTGAAAGGTCACAATGGCTAGAGGGGGGGGTGAATAGCCTAATAAAATTCTAGCAATAAAACTAGACAACCCAATTAGATAGCAAGGCGGCAAATGTGCAAAGCAAGTGCTTCGACTACTATATGCAAGCCGTCCTACCATGCAAGGCTACTCAAATTAATTGCACGCACAACAACGGTGATCAAGCTACACAATGTCGGTTCACCGAAACCAACCAAGCAATTCTACCCACGGGATTTAAGCTACACAAAGAGTGGTTCCCGACCGACCACAACAAGCAATTCTACTAAGCGGTAAGTGAAGAGAGGATGGAGGGTTATACCGCCGCGAAGAGTAGAAGATAGCCAATCACCTAGAGATGCTCAAGCACAATCACAATGGAGGTCGAAGCCTCGGCAATCACAAATCAACACAAAGATTTTTTACCGAGGTTCACTTGCTTCCCGGCAAGCTAGTCCTCGTTGTGGCGATGCACTTGCTTGGTGAGTTGCCCGCTCAATTGGCTCGGTGCCAAAGACCCCAATGGGGAGCCGCAATCTCCACACAAGTCAAGGATCCACAAGCCACGAGCAATCCACTAGAGTATCCTTTCGCGAACTCCCGCGGGAAGGATCAAGAACCCTCACAAGAACCCGGTGTGGCCTCGAACAATCACCAAGTCGAGCTCAACCACCACCCGCTGCTCCAAACCGTCTACGGTGATGGGAATCACCGAAGAGTAACAAGAATCCGCAGCCCACTCAAAGAACAAGTGCCTCTAGATGCAACTCTCAATGCAAATCACTTGTCTTCCCACTCAAATCTCACAAGAGATGCTCAAGAATGAAAGAGATGAGTGGGGGAGTGTCTGTCTAGCTCAAAGGATGCACAAGTATGTGAAAATGGCCAAGAGAGCCTCCCATGGCCGGCCAAACGTCTATTTATAGACCCCTCCTCGAAAATAGCCGTTGCCCCTCGGGCCGCGCGCAACACGCGCCGACGCGTCCGCCGTGATGCGCCGACGCTGTCCGGCGCTTCTCCATCGCCGCCGTTAGCCGACCGTTGGGATTTGAAGAGCGCCACGTCACCGAGCGTCGGACGTTCATGGTGCCTCCCGTCGAGTCCGGCGCCGCGTCCGCCGCGTGTCCGGCGACCGATCGCGAGTGAGAGACGGCCCCGACCGGATTCGGTCGGCGTCGGCCGCGCCCGGACGCGTCCCGCCGCCGCCCCGACGGTCTCTGCGTGCTCGCCACCACCTGCGCCGATCGAAGCATGCGCCGGGAGCGTCCGGCCCTCCCGGCGCGTCCGACGCCGCGTCCGGCGCGCCATCGAAGATGTCCACCTCTTGTATGATCTTCGATGTCGCACCGTCGTCGATCCAATCACCAAACCACTTGTCCAAGGTGCTAACTCCACGAGTAGATCACTTCTCAAGCACCGGAGTTAGCGTATCTTCTCAAGATCACGTCGACAAGGGTTAGCTCTTCTAGTTAGCCTCTCATGCATCATGCAAAGTCACAACTAGAGGCACTTAGGACCGCGAATGAACCGAGGAAACCCCTCTTGATAGTCGGTTCTCGATCCTAAATGTGGTCACACTCGCTAAGTGTCTTGACCACTAAACCGGAAAGCCCTATCAAGTATACCTTAGCCTTGATCTCCACGGGCGTTTCCATTCATCACCGGAGCTTGATCACTTCACATGTCCACCATGTTTGTCACCGTGATCACCATGCCCCATCATCCATCGTCACGTTGCTATGTGTCTAACCACAGAGCAAAGCATTAGCAACGTTGAGTGTCATTAATTACCAAAACCAAACCGGAGCTTTCACCGCTGTCACCGCCTTCATGTTGGCCAGCTGTGCGGCCCCCTTCTTGGCTGTCGCCGGCGAGGCCACCTTCCTGGAAGCTGGCGCGGGCTCTTCTTGGGTGCCGCCGCGGCCGCCTTCTTGCCTGCCGCTGCAGCAGTCTTGTCCGCCACCATGGCCTTCTTCTTGGTCGCCGGCGCGGCCTTCACTTTAATGGCCCTTAACATGGCTTTGGACTTCCTTGTAGCCGCCACGAACCGCTTCTTCCCCGCCGGTGCTAGCATCTTCTTCTCCGCCGTCTGCGCCAAGGAGGAAGGGGCCCATCTGCCGGTGAGTTGGTCCTTCATGGAGTGCCTTCGACTAGGCTTCGTCATCTCCAGCGCCGGCGGCAGTGGGGTTGGGGGCGGTGTCTTGGGCGGCGGCGGCGACAGTGGGGTTGGGGGCGACGGCGGTGAATGAGGGGAGGTGAAAAGTGGATCTGGCGAGGTGAATGAGGGGAGGTGAAGTGGTGGGTAGGGTTAATGTGAAGGGCCAACTGACAGTGGGCCCAGAGTGTCAGTTGGCCTACTCGGCCAGGTTTCAAAATATTTGTGAATTTAAGTTCACTACTCTATTAAACTCATTATACTAGCGCATTGGTTAAGTAAAGAGCCTCACAACCGCAGGTCTCCGGTTAATTTTTGTTGTGGGCAAATTTTTTGCCATTCTAGATGATTTGTAATATAGAGTTTTTTCATGTTGATAATATTTGTTAATTAAAGCGCACTATACTAATGAATTCATTATCTTAGTGCAATGGTTAAGCTGTGAGCCCGTTGAGCCTAAGGACCCCGGTTAGAGCCCCGTTGTGGGCAATTTTTTTTGCATTTTTATTAATTGTTTTGCATACATTTTGTGACGACTTAGCCGTGTCACAAAAATGCCCGTCCCCAACGGCCATATACCCTTTTCTGGTGGACCCAATCCCTACCTCTTTCATTTTTGGTTGTCATACAAACCCGAATTTTTTGTAGTGTCTAGATAGCTACTAGGGTATAGCCCTTTGGAATGTTGCTCTAACTTTGGTGCTCTTTCTCCCATGTAGTGCTGATGTCATATGAGTTGGGAATGGCCCTCCTTTTATAGGTCGAGTGCAGGGGGTCTTTGACAATTACCCCACCCCCCTCTTAATGGCCAAACCGACCAAAGAACATTGGTTCCAGGTACAATGAACCTGGACCCTCACCAGAACTGACCTCCCCGTGAGTAAATGTACTGACCTACTGGTCAGCCGCCGGGGCGCGAGCGTGCCAAACCCTGGGCCAAATGGGGCACAAATTTTGGTGAGTGGGTAGGTTTCGTCGTTAGCTTCGCATGGCCGGTTGGAACGCCCAAAACAGAGTCCGGATGAGTTAGTTATGCCCATTTTACCTATCCCCTCTCGTGCAGCTCAGAATGGAATTGAGCTCCGTTCGGCCCATGTGATCAATTTGTTGATTATGTCCTTTTCTCTCTACTTGTTCGGCCCTAAGTCATCCAGTAAATGGGCCTTTCTTATGGGCTTATATTGGATGTCTTCTCATTGGGCTCGGGCCATCTTTCTATCAGAGGTTGGCCTGGATATGATGAGTGGTTGGGCCTGCGATGTGGCTATGCCGTGGTATGGTCCAAATTATGTTATGAAGTTCAGCTTTTCCCGTTCTTCTCCTTCTTCTGCTTTTGGTCTAAAATGGATTATTGTTTATCTTGTTTTGTTTCCCTCTTTGTACCCACTTTAGATATGTTTCCATGTTTGTCCTACAAAATAAGTGAAACACCAAAACTTGTGGAAATTGTTAGTATAAAACCTTATTCACTATGTTTTGTGTGGATTTTATATTCGTATTGGCGGTATAAAATGTGAGATACCACAAACAGTGTCTTTTGTGCCCCTTGGCAGATGCTGGGCAAAGCTAAGGTGGGCAGAGCAACTTTTCGGGTGGAGCTGTGATTGCAAGCAGCTGGGCCATCTGTTTTTTCTTTCGGGTGGAGCTGCAGTTGCATGCAGCTGGGCCAACAGTTTCTTCTTTGTGCAGACTTGCCAAATGATACATACTATACTGGATGGATAGTACCCAGCGAAGCTGAAGATATTTGTGCAATAGCATAATATTTAACTATAAGGAAGTGTAAGAAATTGTAGATTAGGTTCAGCCACTGACACTTTTGTACAAATGGCCGCCCCAAGTATATATTCAAGATCTGTATGCAGTTTAAGCAATTTCTTTTGCTTTCCTTGTTAATATGTGTGTATTAC
>JAENPR010003033.1:0-14027 GCA_018135685.1 Themeda triandra
TACCTTGTTTGTAGCTCGGCGGTTAGGTATAGACTTGGGTTAGTCGGATGCACGTTTCTCCTAGCGGATAAATAAATAACGATACTCTGGAATATCTCGGGTGAAGTGCTCACCGATATCTAGTATCAACGGTTCCCCTGGGCAGTACATTTGCAATTCCCAAGGAAGGAAAATGACAGGGGTTTTGGATTATAAAGAAATTTTGGAATAAAATATTTTATCCTAAAATTGGGGGGCATTGTTTGCACCAAAATCGACCGGTAGGTAAAAAGGCTATGGAAGAAATTCTTTGAGGTTAATGGTCGAATGGGCAAAGTTGGTTTATAGGATCGGTTATCTTTGAAGAAGGAAGACGAGAATCGGCTATGGAAGATTGAACAAAGACACAGAAGGCTCCACGGCAAGGGAATAGTGGACCCCAAGTTATCGGTTAAAATAATTGTTTTCTTTTAGGTTATTTGCCTTATAAATTAGCAAATCATGTTAGAATAGGACTTCGTCAAGCCCAGGGTATAAATGTAAGCCGGCACATTGTAAACGAATCCAACACTCAATCAATCAAACAAACACCATTTTGGCCCCTGCGCCATCAAACCCTTAGTTCTTAGGATTTCGGCATATTTGCATCGGCAGGTGGTTTGACCTCTCGCTTGTGTAGTATCGTTAGAAAAGCTTTTACTTATGCTTAGATCGGGCCGGTTCGACCTCCTTCAATGCATCTATGAAGGTGGCTATTGTACATTGCTAGATAGGGCCGGTTCGACCTCTATGGACGCATCTACGATAGTCGGTTACGTGTTCATGCTAGATTTGGCCGGTTCGACCTCTTATCTAGTATCATGCGTGCCAGCAGTTTGTGTTAGCACTTGACGGGGCGGTCGACCTCATGTTGTATGGGTTAATGCACGCTAGTTATCGGCTCCGCTAGATTTGGCAAATCTAGTGGATTCATTAAGATTACCTTTGCTAGTTATCGGCTCTATTGGATTTGGCAAATCGGTAGATTCATCAAGTTACCCTTTGCTAGTTATCGGCTCTACTTGGTTTGGCACCCCGTAGATTCATTAAGTTACCGATGTTGTTAGATCTATTTGTTATTTATTTTCAACACATCTTTTGCCAGAATAAAGATTGGTAGATTTGTCTTATATCCTTTTAGATTCGATCGTCACCAATACTTGCATCTTCTAGATCTATGATGATTAACGATTGATCTTGTGCTTACATTAGCCAAGTTTTATCAATCTTATTCGTAGCGTGCGCCAGCGTTCTAGGGTATAGATAGCTTTGTGATTTACTTGTGGAGTTAGCTATGCACTTAGTTCGTTCTCTTATTTGGAATCGGTTAAAGCAAACCCGATTTTGAGCTTTACCCATATCATTGTACGCATGAATATGCTTAGATCTTGTTAGTTTATCAAGCTTGCTTGAGCGAGACTTGGCGAACGATTACTTAGTCAATGGGTTTCAAATTCAGGGTTTGGTAGATTTGCTAGATTCATTCATGTCAATGTACACGTGTAGGATTTTTACATATTCGTATCAAATAGATTGAATTGGCTAATGGCTTCTATGCTTCATATGTGTCACACCTTATTTTTAAGAACAAGAATAAGATGCCTACACCTTATGTGAACCCCGAAAGTCGCTCACATAAGTTTGACAAATTGAAATAATGTATCATCTCAATGTTTATTACATAACGAATAAATCACAAAGTCTCAAACACAAGTAGATAAATACTCTAAAGACTCTCTCGGCGGAAGTTCCAACGGGGACCGGGTTATTGGTTGACTCAAGCTTAGTAGTCGTGGCGGTAGCTCTCAATCCAATCTTGATCCGTTACCCATCAGGGATTTTCCAATATTAAAGTAAAAACAAGTGTAAGTACATATGTACTTAACAAGCATAGCATGGGGGTATATGAAGCTCAAAAGGTTGACATGGTTAAGTTGCATTAGCTTTTAGTTGGCAAGTTTTAATCCTTACGTTAAGCAAGTTATGCAAAACCCAAGTTGAACCCACAATAAAGAACATATGAAACAATATTTTATCTCACATTTAACCTTAACACAACAATGCACTATTCCCTCAAGTTTTCAGGCCGCCCTTAGGGGCACGGACGATCAATCGATTTAACTCTGCGAGAGATGCCCTTTACACCGTGAGTCGTGATTCCCATTTGCTAGGGGTCATGACTCCCCAAACACACTTCCAAGGTGAGTAGCGGGGTCTCACTATAAAGCCACCCATAGGTTCGTCTAACATGTTAGGGCCGCAGGGTCATCGGATGTAGGGAAACCCTCCTCCCAAAGTGGCACATTCCTACCCGACTATACACACGGTGGAGAAGCCGCCCTATACCCAACTCATGAGATCCTCTAACTCGCTAGAAAAGGTCCTATGAACAACTAGAGCCGAGCCATATAGCCCTCATAGCGGCACGTTAAGTCCCGGCTTTTGCCAAAGGATAAGTCCTTACGGAAGGGTCGATAGCTTCATGAAACCGCATGAGCTCTACACCACGATACTATGTAGCAAAAAAGCATCTTTTAAAAATTGTTGCATAAAGTCATTAATCAATATTCATAGTAGAAGCACTAGCAATACTACCCTTATGCATAAACAACCCATCGGTAACAAGGAACAAGACAACAACTGCTAGGGATATCCTTAGGGTGATCAGATTAGACACATGCAACATGACTAATGAATTAAGGTGAATAGGTAACAAGGATGCTCCATGCTATACTTGCCTTGATCCAAAGGCTCCTGTGGTTCCTGCTGGTCACCAAAGAAATCTGGTGCTTCAATGAAACCCTCACCGTCTGAACTCAACAAGCAGCAACATACAATCATCCGAGCATGCATACACAAGGCAAACAAATAACTTCTATTAGAACAGTACACCAAATAGAAGTAAACAGAAAGGAAAATCTCATAAGACTACTCTACTCGCCACTACGATCACATGGATATAAAGATCACGGAATCGGAGCTAAGCAGAGAGTTATGGATTTTACAAGTTTCCTATTATAAAATAATTGAATTAAATTCAAACTCGAAATTCAGAAGTTGCAAATAAATCTAAAAGTGGTATTAACAGATAGCTCTTGAGGCGATGATTCTAACGCATCTTGAGCGACTCGATTTGGAGCAAAAGCAGTAGTTATAAGCTTTTGAATCGGATGGCAAAGCGTAAATAGCTGAAAGCGTATTTTGAATCTGAAAACAGGAAAATACGCCTTCCGGAAAAGAGCGTACTCTTGATAATGCGCAAAGGATTCTTAATTAAATATCGGGAAGGACAGGGGGTTTTTCCGAGTAAATTTGCCGGCCGAAGGGGTATCGGCCGATTCCGGCCGTTGGATCTAATCCGGACGATCTGGATTAGATCGAACGGGAAGGGGTGATCCGCCAGGAGAAGACGACTCCGGCCGGCGGCGGCCACTACCGGTGGCGAGCGGGCTCGTCGGCGGGTTGAACCGGCCCTAGAGGCATCGGTTCACCTCGGGACTTGAACCAATCGAACGAGGAGGCAGGATCTCACCTTCGATGAAGATGGGGCTTAAGGACTTGGGGACGGCGCACGGCGTGATCGCGGGCGAGCTGGAACACAAAGTTCGGCGAGATGAGGAGATCAACATAGAGCACTAAATCAAGAGAAAAAGGACTCGGCGGATTCACGAGATTGAAACGGGCTCGGCGACTTGCTCACGATGAAAATGAAGCGGCGAGGCGAGCGGAGCCGAAGCGGCGGTGGCGGAAGCTTGGGTGGCGGCTAGGCTAGGGCTTGGGTGAGCTGCGAGCTTGCGCTAGAGGCGTCGATAAGGCGTGAGCGCGGCGTGGAATCGATATTTATAGGATGGATGGCTTAGGGCGCACGCGGAGGCGGAGGAAGGCGTAGCCGCGTCGGCCTGCGCGGCGGTGTCCGGCTTCCGGACACGAGCACGAGGAAGGGGAAGGCCCGGTGGGCCTCGCGGCGCAGGCCGGCCCGGAAGAAGGCACGCGGGCCTCGGTTGCTGTGAAAGAAGAAAGGCCGGTGGCGAGGAGGAAAAAAGATGGCCGGTTCCACCTTCGCGGCCCAAGAAGGGAGGTTGGCCGGCAAAGAATGAAAGGCCGGCGGCCCAAAGGAAGAGAGAGGTGGCGCCGGGCGGCTGGGCCGGCTCGGGCTGAATGGATGACTAGCAAGGGAGGGAGAAGAATTGACTTTCTTTTGTTTAAACTGTTTAACACAGAATTTGGTCGGGAATATGACAGGTGGACCCGCAAAGACGAGAGAGCAATTCGGCAAATGCGTATGCGGTCGGCTAATTTCCATGTGTTCGGCAAATGACTAGCGGTCGCCAGTTTCGTTTGAAGCGAAAGAAGGAAAGATGAAGGCGACCGGAAAGGGAAGGAGTCGTGATGTCAAGGACTCCGATTATGGATAGAGTTAGCGTGTCTTTGTCTTTCCAATTTTGTTTAAGATAGCTTCGTAAGTGCTTAGGACTCATGTTAATCCGAGGTATAAATATAAACCCTCGACCATTGTAATAAGGGTTCACAACCAAATCAATACAACCGGCTACGCGCCACCCTTCGAGTCCTTTTAGTCGTGTCGTCGAGTTCTTCGAGAGGGCCAATCGATCCGTCGACCTCCGTAAGTCCCGGCAACCTTGCTATCATGTCTAGTATCGTGCGGCGGATTTAGATTATGATGCAAGTAGTCTCATCCGTTTTGCTTAGTATCGTGCGGCGGATTTAAGCTTAATGATGGGAAGTTTTTGCTTGTGCCTTGTATCGTGCGGCGGATTAAGACATGAGTAAAGATAGTTATCGGCTCTTTTAGATTTGGCATGATCTAATAGATTCATTAAGTTATCACGTGTTGCTTGCTTTATTTAATGTTTAATTATTTGCAACACTCTTTTGCCCAATCTAGATTGATACTCTTTCGGCTTGTTGATCGTATCTTTCATGCTTATTCAATATCGAGTAGATCAAGCTCATATAGCCGAATTAGATCGATCTAGATTGTTACATGTTGCGGGTTCATTCACGTTATATGTAGATAAGCCTTGACAGACCGGGTACCGTGCGGCGAATGCGGTCTTTGGGTTACTCTAGAGCTAGTCATCCGGTGGACTAGAGATCGGTTTAATCGATAGGCTCCTTTTACATGTTACTTGTTTGTTCCTTCTTCATGGACCCCGATTCGGCAATCTTGCCGATACGGTTATGCTTATACATGTAGCAAGTATTTATAGATCTGTTAGATAATTATGTGCTTTTAGCTCTTTATTGTTAGATTGTATCATGCGGTGGATTGATCTAGTAGTAAGGAGTGGTGTAAATTCATAGTGAGTGGTATCATGCGGTGGATTAGCTTGCTTGGGTTTATGCTCGACGGGTTTATGAAGGCTAGACGTGCGGCAGACTAGTTGGAGTAGCCTATGCATGTGTTGTTTAGTAGATTTATATTTATAAGTTACTTATTCTTAATTATTAGTGCTTGATGATGCTTTAAACCTGAGATATAGTTTGATATGCTTTAATGATTTAATCTTGTTCAAACATGTCTTCATTTACGTATTCGGCTAGTTTGTTCGTTTACATCGGTTATGTTACTTTAGCCGAATGAACGCATCTGTTGGCGAGATAGCTTCTATAGCTATGTGTCGTCGTAAGTGGCTTCGGGGCCGTAAAGATGGAATGCGGTCTCACCCGGCACGTTCCAGTTATGATCTTACCGTTTTATCCCTTGTCGATTTTCAGGTCAAATCGTGGCACGCCTCACATTCGACGCCGGGCACCCGATTGAAGCTAGGCTTTCCGGCTTCTTGTGTGAGACACGGGTGGTCACATTTTGTGTCAACACACTTTTTGGCACGCCGGTGGGACAACTTCTCAATATAAGATGGGATCGGAAATTGACAACAGTCACGTTACGAACGTGACCATGGACGAGGCGCCGCGAGCAACGCCGGATGGTGGAGCAAGCAATGGAACAATTTCAGCGAAATGTCGATGTCCTTTTCCAAGAACAAGAGTGGCAGTGATGATCAAGCAAGCACGCCACGAGTTCTTCTCATTCGGTCGATCGATGCGACGAGAGGAGATGCGAGAGGGTAGTTGGAGCCATCTACAAAGCTGTAGGAGACACTATGTTGAATCACAACACAGCTTTTCGGGCACCTTCGCAAAATCATGGCTGAAACTTTTGGTCGGCAGTTGACAAGCGATTTGAAGCAAGATTTGGAGAGCTTCTTGGGCAGTGTACTTCAACACTCGGCAATCTTCGGGAAGTCAACTGGAGAAGAGAGATAATCGGTACAAGCAAGGATGGAGCTATTCATGATGGAAAAGAGAAGCCTCTGACCGAGCAGCAAACTCATGGTCAAGTAGCTTTTGGTGCAACAACGAGATATACCCGCATCTGCTACAAGATTCTCCGTGTGCAAATAGATTGCGAAGAGTGTCTATGGAGATGGGTACAGTGAATTCACGATTACGGTGCTCTCGGATGCTTTGCCGAATCGGGATACGAGGAGTGCATCGGAGTGCCTTCTAGGAGACGGGGAGCAAAAGATGCAAATGATGAGCTCCTAAGCGAATGGGTGATATGATGCGGAATCAATTCGGCTGAAACCAAAGCATCGAGACATATGCATACAAATCTCCTTTCCCGAGATGGTACAATAGGGTAGCTCTTCCACCAAGAGTTAAGCCACCAACGGATTTGACCAAATTCTGGTCAAGATGACACCGGTACCATTGAGCATGTCGGTAGATATCGATGCAACTTGGAGAAGCTTTGTGATGAAGCTTGGAGGATTAGATATTTTCCTATGTCTCTGACGGGGGCTTTCACATGGTTTGCATCGCGCGGCCAATTCCATTGGTACATGGGCAAATTGGAGCAAAAGTTCCATTCATACTTTTATACAGAACCAATGAGAAGAAGATGGTTGATCTTTGGGCTATGAGGATGAAGACTACGAGACACCAATGGAGTATCTCGTAGATTCAGAGAAGCAAAGAACATGTGCTATTCTCTGACTATTCCTGATGATCAACTCGCACAATTGGTCATTGCAGGCATGCTGCCACATATCAGAGACAAGCTATTCGGCATGGAGTTTGAAGACCTTGGACAGCTTGCACAAAGGCGTGACAATGAGCAATCAAGCCCAAGGGTTCAGAAGAGATGCTCGTTTTGAACAGTGCAACTGTTGACATGTATCGGGATTTCGGAAGAAGCATCTGAATATGAAGATGAAGATGAAGTAGGCTGCTGCGAGAGTTGACCTGGACAAAAGAGCCTACTTTGGTCGATCATCGATGGGTGAAGCAACGAAAGGGATCTTATGATTTTGATGTCGATGAAGAGATAAGCTCTTTTTGTATACGGTCCAAGAGGGACGCGTTAAGCTGCGGGGAAAGGACATCCTATGCTGTATGCGAAGGGGTAAAGGATAAGAAACTGTGGATTTCATGATACAAATTCTCATCATATCAATGATTGCCGAGTGTTCGAGTAAAGATTCAGAAGGCTATTCAAGATGGACACTTAAGATTTGATGGCAAGATGAAAGTAGACAAGAACCCGTTCCTCGAACATGGTCTCTTTCTCCATAGGCATGGTTGATGCCGGTGAGTCCAAGGAAAAGGGAAAGATGAAGGTTCGACATCCGAAAGAGCCAAGAGAGTGGTGCTGTTGACCCTAATCGGCAAGTTACCAAGGAGGAAGTGCAACAAGCGCCGTTCAAGAGCCGAACGAGAGAAGGGTCGGACTTCGGATGCGGCTAAGGGAAATTGCCGAATACACGATCCGCCAGAGTTACAAGACGACACTTGTTGAATAAGTGGCAATGGGAAAAGAAGATGGAGTATGATGAGGAACAACAGTACATTGAAGAGGAGCGCAGGTTCATGGCAGAACGTCGGAGATATGAGCAGTGCGCCAAAGAGAACAAGAAGAGTACAGGGAGAGAGCAAGAGCAATCTCATTGGAATTGTTCCTTCTTGACACCTTGTTGGAATGAAGGCTTGAAATTGCTGCCGAAACAATTGCCCCGAATGCGGTGATCAATATTCGAGTACGAGGCAATCTCGAGTCAACCGTCCCGTTCATGATAGACTTGGGATGAAAGTTCCGGAGAACGATCGGCGCCTAAATAAACAGTTTGATGGATATCGAGAGGAAAGATTTGCGAGACCAAACTTGGGCTCACGGCAGTGTCCATACTGCGGAAGAGAGCTCCTACGAGGTGGCAAAGGTCAATGGTGCCCTCCTGGTCTACGAAAAGCAGAAGAGAAGAGTTCGGCGTTTGAGAAATCAAGAGCCGAAGGAAATAGCCGAAAAGACCGGTAATGGCGTCCTAAGAAAAAGGATGATGGACGGGGTCCTTCGGCGATACTAACATGGTGTTCTTTATTCCATTAGAGTTTAAAGCTCGAAGATCAAGAAGTGCAAGATGAGGTATATTCGATTTTGATGAGGCCGAATGCCGAGACGATGGCTCAACTTGTGTTGACTCGGCAAGCAATCTTTGACAAGCCGCTTAAAAACCGTCATCGAAACCATTATACTTGAAGGGATATGTCAATGGCAAGCCTTTAACCAAGATGCTTGTTGATGGAGGGGCTGCTATCAATATTATGCCCTATGCTACTTTCAGAAACTTGGTATGACAAATGAGGATTTGTGACTGACATGATCCTTAGAGATTTTGTGGCAATGCCCGATACTCGTGGAGCGGTACATGTGGAGCCGATGATTGGATCCAAGACTTTGATCACTACCTTCTTTGTCATTGATGGCAAGGGGGCATATAGCATGCTTCGGGAAGGGATCCATGCTAATTCTTGTATACCCTCAACTATGCATCAAATCCTTATTCGGTGGGTAGGAGATGATGTAGAAGTTGTTGCCGATGATTCGGTGAGTGTTGCCACTTGAGCTCGCTTATTGGGAGTATGATGGACTAGATTGCCTTTCGGGTAAGGTATGGAAAGAAGGTCTGTCAATGTGTTCGACAGAGATCAACAGCCCGATCCAAGCGATCGGCTCACACGATGGCTTTTAATGGGCAATCCAATCGATGGCAACAAAGGCAAGCTGGGTCGTGGTTTCATGTCGGCCGACAAGTTAGAAGAAATCAATGTTGGTGATAGCACAAAGTCAAGGCCGATGTATATCGATTTAGACCCGAATATAAATTGAAGTTAATAGAGTTGCTGAAGGAGTTCAAAGATTGTTTTGCTTGGGATTACACGAGATGCCTGGATTGGATCGATCAATTGTTGAGCATAAGTTGCCTATAAAACCTGGATTTCGTCCTTCAAACAACCTCCACGAAAAATTTATAAAGAGGAGGTATTGGCCGATGTAAAGAAAGAAGTTGAAAGACTGATTGAAGCAAACTTTATTCGGCCATGCGGGTATGCGAGTGGATTTCAAACATAGTACTTGTCTACAAAAAGAATGGGAAGATGAGAGTATGCATAGATTTCAGAGATCTCAACAAAGCTACTCCCATGGATGGTTACCCAATGCCGTTGCCGATTTACTAGTGGATGCGCAAGAGGGTATGAAGTCATCGGCTTTATGGATGGCAATGCGGCTACAATCAGATTTTCATGGCAGTTGAAGATATTGCAAAGCTGCATTCGGATGTCTGGCCACATTGGGTTATTTGAGTGGATAGTGATCACATTTGGATTGAAGAATGCTGGTGCAACTTATCAGAGAGCCATGAACTATATCTTTCATGAGTTGATCGGCAAAATTGTAGAAATTTATATTGATGATGTGGTAGTCAAATCCAGGACCATGAAGGACATTTAGCCGATTTAAGAAAGACTTTGGAGTGCACAGGAAACATGGTTTAAAGATGAATCCAAATAAGTGTGCTTTTGGAGTCTCGGGCGGTGAGTTCTTGGGGTTCTTGATCCACAAAGGAGGGATAGAAGTTGGGAAAAAGAGCATGGAAGCAATAGACAAAGTTGTGCCCCCAACTAACCTTACGAGTTGCAATCATTGCTGGGCAAGATCAATTTCGTGAGAAGATTCATATCCAATTTATCGTAAAGAGTATTGCCTTTCTCTCCATTGTTGAAGCTCAAGAAGGATCGAAAATTTGTGGGGTGACATACGGACAAAGGCTTTTGATGAGATCAAGCAATATATGAAGGCACCACCGGTGTTGGTACCTCCACAACTTGAGAAGCCTTTCAAGGCGTATGTGGCGGCCGATAGCCTAACAATAGGATCGGCCCTTATGCAAGAGTTTGATGGAAAAGAGAGAGTAATAGCTTACCTTAGCCGAAAATTGTTAGATCCTGAAACAAGGTATTCGGCTATAGAAAAGCTGTTTGTGTGTTTATTACTCATGCACCAAATTTCGGCACTATTTGTTAAATGCCGAATGTGTGGTGATATCTAGTTTTGATGTAATTAAACACATGTTGTCAATGCCGATTTTAAGTGGAAGAATCGGCAAATGGGTATTAGCACTGTCAGAGTTTAATTTAAAGTATGAGTCGGCAAAAGCGGTGAAAGGACAGGCAATTGCCGATTTTATTACTCAACATCGTGATTTATCTGTTGATATGATTAACATTGCCCCATGGGCATTATTTTTGATGGATCATCATGTGACAAAGGTGGTGGTGCGGTATTCTTTTGATATCCCCACGTGGAAAGACATTTGAGTTTGCTTTTTCAATTGAATATCCTGTCACTAACAATCAAGCAGTATGAGGCTTTGCTTAGAGGGCTTAATTTGTTAATAGAAGTGAAGAAACATTCTTGTTATTGAGGTATTTGGTGATTCGAATTGGTAATCAATCGGTTGACGGGACAATATGAATGCAAAAATGATGTCTTGCAAGGGTACCATGAACAATGTAGAACTTCGAAAAGCTTTTCAGTAGTTACTTTGCATCATATACCCGAGAGAGCACAATGGAGAAGCAAATAAATTAGCTCAAGCCCTCGGATATCGGGAAAATCATGAAGTCTATGCAGAGAAGAAGGTGCTTTCAATGGTGATCGGATAAAAGATGATTGGAGAAGTGACATTATCAACTATCTGAAAGACCCATCTCAAAAAGTTTCCGAGGCTCGGGTATAAGGCCCTTAAATTCGTACTTCTTGATGATCAGTTGTACCACAAGTCTATAGATGGAGTGTTGCTCAAGTGCTTGAGTCAAGAAGAGGCTAAGAAGATTATGTTTGAAGTCCATGAAGGAGCTTGTGGTGCACATCAGTCGGCTTACGAATGAAGTGGATAATAAGGAGACGGGTACTTTTGGCCGACTATGTTGGAGGATTGCTTTGAATATTACAAAGGGTGTCGAGATTGTCGATATTTGGTAATGTTCAAAGAGCACACATCTGCTCGAATCCAATAATCAAACCTTGGCCGTTTAGGGATGGGGTATAGATTTAATTGGACAGATCAATCCTCCATCTAGCAAAGGACACAAATTTGTGTTGTTGGCAACAGATTATTTCACCAAGTGGGTTGAAGCTATCCCTTTGAAAAAGGTCACATCAGAAAATATGATCAGTTTTGTCAAGGAACATATAATTCATAGGTTTGGGATCCCACAGACCATTACAACTGATCAGGGGACTCAGTTCACTTCTTCAGAGTTTTGTGACTTTGCCGAAAGCATGGGGATAAGGCTGTATAATTCTTCTCCTTATTATGCACAAGCCAATGGCCAAGCAGAGGCATCAAATAAGATCATGATCAAGATTATTCAAAAGAAAATCGATGAGAAGCCAAGGAGATGGCACTTGGTCCTTAATGAAGCATTGTGGGCTTACCGAATGGCTTGCCATGGATCCACACAAGCATCTCCATATGAGTTGGTTTATGGACATAATGCTATAATGCCTTGGGAGTTGCAATCAGGATCAAGGAGAGTTGAGTTACAAAAGGACCTGACAGAAAAAGATTATAAGGATTTGATGATGGATGAATTAGAAGATTTGCATTTGATTCGTCTTAAAGCCTTGGAAAACATTGAGAAGAATAAAATGCGTGTTGCCAAGTACTACAACAAGAGAGTTAAAATTAAGCAATTTGCGTAAGGAGAATTGGTTTGGAAAACAATATTGCCAATTGGTACCAAAGACAAGAATATTGGCAAGTGGTCCAAATTGGGAAGGACCTTTTCGGGTTGTCGGTTGTGCACTGGTAATGCGTATATATTGAAAACGCTATTTGGAGAAGAACTTACTAGAGCCATCAATGGCGAGATACCTTAAGAAGTTTTATCCAAGTATCGAAGTTGGATCTTAATTGTGATTATGACGTAAACGTGGTATAGCCGATTGAATAAAATCGCCTTGAGCAAAGGAAAGAAGTTGGAGAGAAATAGCCGATATTATTATCGCCTCTAGTGGAAAAATAGCCGATATCGTGTGTATCGTCTTGAACAAAAATAGCCGATACGATTGTATCGCCTTTAGTCAATTTTTTAAAAGTATAAGTGAGCAGTTTGATCTTATCTCTCAGTGATAGGTTTATCGGGAGAAGATAAAGAGAATTGAAGTACTACGCTACAAACCGTCAAGTCATGGAACAGGACCAAGATCTAATCGGCTAAAATGATGTCATGCGTTCGGGAAAATTTCGTTCGGGAAGAGTGTTGCGGTCGAGTTCTAGCTAAGGAAAATTTGCAAGAAGCAAATGCAACAAATGAATATCATCACGGTACAAGCAAGAACAAGGAGGACCAACATTCTTCATTAAAATTTTATTTACAACCCGCGCCAATCCTAATACAAGCTACTCCTCTTCTTCGTTGAAGAGCTTGTTGAGGACGGACTCGGGTTGGTGGCGTTGGCCATGGCGTCGGCGTGGGCGTCGTACCCGCCGGGAGGCCCTCGATGCCTCGACCTCTCGTGGGGAAGCCCGCCGGAAGCCGGTCGGCATCGGGCGTAGTCGTCCCGGTCCAGGGACGACATCCCCGCCAAACCGAGGCGGTCCGAGGCGCCGCGCCTGAAGGGCAGCACAGTCGACCTGACCGGGCACCGCCTCGGCGATCCGCGAGTCGCCCTGGGCGTTCACGTGGTTGGCCGCCGCCGTCGCCGCCACCTTCAAGCGGTCCGGCTCCGCGGTGAGGTGCAAGGAAAAAGTAAGATGGATCAATGAGCGGCGAATCGGGAGAACGGGAATCAAGCAATTGGCAAAGAACAAATGCGGTGATGGCCTCGCTCATCTCGCCGGCGGTTGTCCTCCAACTCCAATGGGCGATCCCAAACTTCTTGGTTTCTTCACCAAGAAGCTCCATCGCCTCGTCCCTCTCGCGGCGGTACGCGGCGGCGTCGTAGCGGCTGTACGGCGGGATCTCCTCGTCGTTCCTCTCCCATATAGGACGTACGAAGGAAGCCCGACCGATGGCCAGCGGAAGCCGAGTCGGGCGAGCAGGCCGGGCTAGGCAGGCCGGCATGGGGCCGAGCGTCAACACGGCAGCGCCGGGAAGCGCCATTGGCCGGTGCGATCCTCGCCGTCCTACAAACAAGGTGCAATCAAGATCGGCTAATTTAGAAAAAAACCGCAAGACAAGATGGGAGATTGTCTCTTCTGCGGACGGCGGCCCCACGGCCGCTTCCCTCCGCCGCATCCGCACACACGGGAGCAGGAGCGAGGAAGAAGGAGTGTGGGTGCCGGCCCGGGCGACCCGCCTGCGGAAGTTGGCGACGTAGTCGCCGGTGTTCCCGATAGCCCCTGAAACAGATCAAGAAGATGAACAACCGCAAGGGGGCAAAGATTCGAATCGGGTAAAATTATCAATAGCACAACTCAAGGGATTGAAGATCTCACCGCCGGCGCCGGTTCTTCCTTTACCTCCTCGTCCCGAGCGGACGCTTGTTGCGTTACTCCGCCGCTCGCCATTGGTGGTGGTGGGGGTTTTTGGGGCTTGAAGGCGGAGAGGAAGTGGAAGAGATTGAGGATGATGGCAAGCCGCTTGTGCTTGATGTGATGATGGTGGGAGCCGACTGGTCCTATTTATGAACGTGGGAG
>JAENPR010003028.1:0-14713 GCA_018135685.1 Themeda triandra
TATTAGTAAATGCTGATAGAAAACATATTTTTATACTACAGACTCCTCACCATCCCATCAGTGTGGCTCAGTTTTAGCCTACTAGGTGGTTGGTCAAAGCAAAAGCTGTAACCAGTAACCTGTTAGCAAACTGCTTTGCAAGCTGCGCGCCTTGAGGTATGTTCTTGTTTGTATGGTTCATATTTATTCCGTGAGCTCATGGTATTTCATTGGCTTTGATGTTTAATTTTCAGCAAGGAGGTCCATGTGAGCTAGAAGTTCTAGGGAAGAAGGGCATGGTCCAATTAAATGGAAGGTCCATAAGTCCAGGCACAAAAGTGCCCTTTACAGGAGGGATGAAGTCATATTCAGTTCATGCGGCAAGCATGCATATGTATCCTTTTATAATTTCTGGTTCATTCAGCCATACGTATTTTCTTCAGTTTGCATCTCTTTCTTCATGACTGTAGTATGCACTTTGAGAATGGAGAAATGCCATATATGTTACCTGTTTTTCCTTAACTGACTCACAGAATTTTCAGCATCCTTTGAATGAAATAGTTCCTAAAATGGTGCCTGTTAGCCTTCTAGAACCTCCTGTTGCTACTTGCTAGTGTAAAGCGCATCCGTACAGATAAGAGAACCAGAGACACTTCAGCTGTTGCTGGTACAGAGATGTTGGCATATACATATAATCAGTCAAAGGATGTATCAGCAGTACCCTCCCGCAGCAGCCAGAGCAACAGCCAAAGAGTAGTGCGGCCAATGGCATCATCTGTTTCTGATAAAGCAAAAGGGCGTGCTGTGAGCCCTGAAAAGGGATTTGAGAATGGGGAAAATGCTAATGAGGTTAATTATAACATTGAAGACACTAATGGATGTCGCCGCAGCCCTCATATCTCCTGATGCTGCTGCGAACGATACCTTGTCAACATAATGGCTTTGGACCTGATACTCATCTCTGCGGAAATCGGTAAGATTGCAACCTATAAAATAAGGCCAGTTCTGAGGATGAGAATCAACTATATCCGAGTTCGATTTGACTGGTGATCTTTCTAAAGCTCTTGAAGATCAGGGGGATCTCATCAGGGGTCTTAACGCTTCAACCGGTGTGCCTCCAAGTAGATGTCAAACCTTCAAGGATGGGATGAAATAAGGAATTATTAATCCAAGTGATATTGATGTTACCTTTGAGAAATTTCCTTATTATCTCAGGTGAGATGCTTTGGATTTGTGTTTCTTTGCTACTTTGATATTATTCTGTTTGTCCAAGATTCTTATCATGCTGTCTATTTGGAGTTTTGCATATGAATCGTTATTTATATGCTACACTATAAAATCTAAGGCACCTTGTCTATTCTTCTTTGGTTAGTTTTTAGATTGTCAACAACGGTGTATGCTTAGTTCTTAGATTATAGAAATTGGTTGGTTGAGTTTTTCTTGAAGACATGTTAGGGCTGTCTGCAGACCAACCTGGACGTGAGGAAGATGAGGATGCTCACGGTAGGTTCCCATGGCCCCGACGATTGTCGGGACATGAGAAGCTTCGCCACCACGGACGAAGAGGGAAAGGGAAAACCTGATTCAGTATTCTGGTTTGATGCCTGATGATGTGTGTGTCTGATGTTTTGTAACCTTAGTGTTGGGCTAGCACTTGGGCTGTGACAGCAACAAATGGGCTTGCCAGCCCATGGTTTCACTTGGGCATAATCCATGGCACTGCTGGGTATGACAATATGCCAACAAAGAACTCCTGGTGCGGGGAAGTGAAAATCACAGCAATGCAAGGTAAAACACAAGTCAAAAAAAGTCATCCTTGTTCATTTACAAAATGCATGCAGGAACCAATATGCCACAATACAATAAGAACTTGAAACCTCTAGAGTCCTAATTTGTCATTTTATCAGTAATAATGCAGGTGGCCTTCTCTTTGCAGCTGTCCATCTGGGTGTGGGATCCTATAACAAGAACACCATGGAAGCGATTCAAGTTTGCTACTCAAAGATGAAAGGGACTCTGTAACTCCAGTGAATGATTTCTCTTTTTTTGTATCTCCAGTGAATGATTTCTCTACATCCTTAAGTAACACTATCAGAGGTCCAGATTTGTTCTATTCCGGAAATGACCTGACTGGAAATGAAAATCATAATATCAATACGGAGTGCTAACTTCATATTCAACAGGATTCCTTGTCATAGAAAGCAGTACCTCTATTAACTCGGTCATAGCTAGCCTCTCAACTTCTTCACCAGGAGAAAATCTGTGCGTCCTCGGCAACAAATACAAAGTTCAAATAACGACCAAATAAGTTGAGGAATCTTGAAGTTTGAGCTAACCAGAGCAAGAAGAAGCCATGATCTTCCTCGCACAAAAGTCATCACTAGATGGTGAGTTGTGTGGTCATCACTGGGATAAAAACATTGCTTCCCTCTATCGGGCAACCACGACAGTCATTTTTTAGGTAAGGATAAACAATATCCGGCCTCTACATCCTTAAATGTAACACAGTTAATTATTACAAAGTCATGGATCACGAAAAACAAAGAAAGCCGTAGTCTTAAACATAGACCAGGATACTAAAGCAAACGATATAAATGCTTCCACCTCTATTTAAAAGTTCTAAAGCAATCATCTCTAAATTCTTGCTCATCACCGAGAGGACGTCCTGGCTTGCTCTTCACGCTGTAGCTGAGCCCAAGCGTAACCAATACGTCCCCTGAAAATAACTTGCATGATAGAGTTAGTTTTTATTTATTAAAAATAACATCATTCCGGCACGCTAGAATAGCTCAAAGAAAAGGTAGCCACCCCAACCCGAGATCAAGCTTTTGACCCTCTTATGCTGATTTATAAGCCAAGTATCAAATAAATGGCTGATAGATCTCTATCGGTTGGTCCAAACTAGTAGGAAAGAAGATAATCTTCCACATCATTTTGCACAAGGGCAATCTGTAATAAGTGTTGGATGGTCTCATTCCTATTGGCAAAATACATTTCCGCTCCCTCTCTAGTTTTTTCTAGCGAGGTTGTCTTTAGTTAGGGTAACACCCCTTTGTAGGAACCAAAGAAAGATTTTATTTTTTAGAGAAATTTTTATCTTCTATATCTTTCTTATGATGAAAAGGAGGTTGTGCATCAATGAGGTGGAGATACATTGAGCGAACAGAAAATAACCCGGATTTGGTTAAGTTCTATTTAAAGTAATCGAACCTTTCATCAATTTAACATTTGATATCCTTGCTACTAGATTAAACCACTCTATAAGTTTATTTTTCACCAAAGCCCTCCTAAAAGAGATGTTAAGAGGGTTTGTGCCATCACTTTGACATGCTTGCATGAGGATCACGCACTATATTGTACAATGAAGGATATTTAACTTTTAGAGACTTATCTCTACCCATGTATCATCCTGCAACTCCGTGCGGGTCTCATCTTTGATATGGAAGGAGCCATTAGCCAACACCTCATCTTTGATATGCATAAGGCCTCTTCAAAAATGGGAGTCATTAGGTTTGACTATCACTTGAGTAAGTAATTTGATCTTAGGTATTTATTCCTTAACAACACCACATGCCATCCGTGTTGAGTAAATTAACCAACCATTTGGCCGTAGGCATTTTTTTGTAATTTTAAATCTAGGATACCTAGACCCCCTGGTCCTTTGGACGACATAAGATGTTCCATTTGGCAAGTCTATATTTATATTTATCTAAAGATCTTGCGAAGAACCTTGACTCGAAATGATCAAGGTTTTTTAGAACTCCCTTAGGAATCTCAAAGAAGACATCATAACCATAGGTGACCGCTAAAACAGAATTGCTGAATTAGTCTTCCCCATAGGACAAGTACTTTGCTTTCCAAAGAAGAGAGTTTTTATTGAAAGCGTTCTTCAACCTTTCTCCATTCGAATTCGGGAGTTGTCTATAGTGCATTGGGATCCCTAAATATACGAAGGGATATTCACCGCATTACAACCAAAGAGAGTAGTATAAAAAGATTCCATCTTTTTAGCTGCACCATAGCGGAAGATTTCACTCTTGTGGAAACCGATCTTAAGCCTGAACAATTGTTCAAAAGCGCGAGCAAAGTTTTAGATTCTTTGCTTGCTTCGGTCATGATCAATAAAGATAATGGTGTCGTCTCGCATATTGTAAAATTGATGTACCATCATCAATAAGATGAGAGATGACTCCTCTTATTTAACCATCATTTTTTACTCTATTAATAAGAAGAGCTAGCATATCTCGCAACGATGTTAAATAAGATAGGTGACATAGGGTCTCCCTGTCTTAGTCCACGTTTGGTTTGGAAGTAGGGGCCGACATCATCGTTAACTTTAAGCCCCACACTTCCTCCCTTGACCATACTTTTGACCCACCTACACCATTTGGAAGAGAAACTATTCATACGTAAGATTTGTTGTATGAAAGACCATAACCTTATCATAGGCCTTTTCAAAACAATTTTGAAAATGATGCCATCTCTTTTTTGGTATTGTTGACGGTCGTTAAGTGCCAATTTTTACCGTCAACTAAACATGAGAAAGGACTAAAATATGTTCACCAACTAGATATAGGGGTTACACTAATAGAATTCCACGAGTTTTGGTGAATGTCCGTTTCTGGGTGTCACTGAAAATACCCAAGGAAGGCCCACATGTCGTTTACATAGAGATAATCGGGAACCGGTGAAAATTTTGTAATGTGGAAGGTTCGAGAAGGCTCGGACCAAACGGGAGCCCGAACGGGCTCGGGGTGAGTCGGCCGACTCCCCTTGAGTCGGCCGACGGCTACCTCCACCAATCAGGTGGAGGCTCGCGGATCCTGCCTCCACCGCCTTTGAGGATGAATAATAATCGTCCGTTTAGGTCGGTTTGATCCGAGGGCTGCGGTGCATCCTAGGGGGCTATATAAGCGGGGCCCTGGCCCCTGGAGGAGGCATCCCATGAAACCCTAATTCATTATTTCCGAGAGGATCGGGTGAGAGGGTCCCTTGAATGGATCTCCTCCCTAGAGCCTAGCATTCAAGATAGATAGAGAGAGTATAGGGTGGAGGTAGAGTTGGAGGAAGCCCGGCATGTCGGTGTCTCCTCTCCGGTTGTACTGCGGGATCAAGTCTCCTAACCCGAGGCTTGGTTCTAGGATTATTCGCAATTCAACTTCGATACTAGTAAGTTCTTGTTATTATTGCTCTTTGGTCTACGAGTTTACTTTATTCGCTTCCGGTTGGGAATAGAGTAATCGTTCGTAGCGTAAGCGTGGTGCTTGGGCTAGGTTCACTCGTAGATGCTCCCTATCGCCGGAACCGTGGTAGTATCGGGGAGATGACAGTCCTTTGTTACCTTTGTAATCCACTTCCGTCGATAGGTAAGGTAGGTCCAAAAGTGCTAGGTTAAGCATCCTCTGTGGTGTCTTTTCTTAGGTGCTCCCATAGAGTAGTAGTTGCAAAGCTTGCCATAGGTTGGAAGGAGATGGTAGTAATCCTCTCTATATCGCTCATTTACCTTGTCGTAGCTCGGGGTTAAGTATAGACTTGGGTTAGTCGGATGCACGTTTTCTCCTAGCGGATAAATAAATAACGATACTCGGAATATCTCCGGGTGAAGTGCTCACCGATATCCGTGCGCTTGCGGATTATTTCTCTTTGATTCTTTCGTGTGCGTATCTAGTATCAACAAGCATTTCGGCGCCGTTGGGAGAAAGACGGTCTGTGAGATAACCTAAGTCGCTTAACCATGTATTGTTCTTTTATCTTTTTTCTTGTTTTGTTGCATTTTATTTTCTATTGTTATAGATAACCCAAATTCCACGCCTATCCACCAATATCTTGCACCCATGAGCACATGCTTAGAGCCTCTAGAACCCATGATTTTCACATCTAGCTATGAGCTACACCAATACGTGGTTGCAATAGGTCAAAGCCAACCCTTTTCTACAGCTAGAGTCCTATCTTCTAATCAAGAGGGTAATGAACC
The DNA here is from genome assembly GCA_018135685.1 of Themeda triandra. Taxonomy (NCBI): domain Eukaryota; kingdom Viridiplantae; phylum Streptophyta; class Magnoliopsida; order Poales; family Poaceae; genus Themeda; species Themeda triandra. The sequence continues at coordinate 5,954 of JAENPR010003028.1, forward strand.
CAAAGTCCTATCCTCGATCAAGTAGGTAATGAACTTCTTGCTACACTTAGGGAATCTTTTAATCTTCCTATAAATTTAGGTTTAGACCTAGCCTTACAAGACCATGTTCTTCTTCATCATTTTTATACGGGTCTTGATAATATCACCTTTGGAGGAGTTTTCCTTTCTTTACCCTTTAGTGAAGTGAGGTTTGTCCTTATTATTAATGGACACACTCCTTGCACTAGACTTCATGATAACATCCTAGAGGTAGAGAAGGAATCATCCCCCAAACTAGAAGAGGAAGTTTCCATAGCCACTTTGCAAACATTCCAATCCCATGATTTGGCTATCCATCCCAAACCATAGTACTCCAAAATTCTCTAAGGGAAGAAGTAATTCTATCCTTAGAAATTCTTTGATGGCGATTTTGGGAGGAGCATAAACTTCCCGCTTCATAAGAGATCTTTTAGTGCATGCATTATAAATCTTCTCAGGAAGAGATCTCTTAGAAAGCGTCTCACATCCAATCCCTTTGAAGGACGTTTAGAAAGACTCAAGGATGGCATGTCAAGTGATGCCATAGAAGGAGAGCGAAGCCATCTAGAATCCACTCTTATCTTCTCCCCTTCTATGCCCACATCGGATATAGAATACGAACCCATCCTTAAACCCATCCTTGATCCCTATAACTCATTCTATGCCCTTTCTCCTAAACCTCCGATGATCCTAGAAGTCCATCTAGATATCCCATGCATAGGAATCATCAAGACCATATAGAGGATTGCAAAGAGCAACATCCATGGCTAGAGAGCATTAAAGACCTATGTGCTATGGCCATTGAATGGATGGATAAGGCCTTAGATGAGATCATTTCGAGAGACGATCCAAGGGAATTTTGGACATTTATGTCGAGTCACCCTTGGAAGTAGAAGATGATGGAGGCTTCAATGAGCAAAGTAGTTACTTCTTAAACACCCCATCAAGACCTTGCTCATATGAAAAATCTCTGATTCACTTAGTCTCTCCAACATTACCCCACACGAGATCTTCAACCCCCTCATGCTCCTTATTCCTAAAGATATTGAAAGGGTGGTTGTAGACATATATTTATCATAAATATTGTAGATCTCGTTGTGTTGAATCTTGAGATTAGTAACATAGATTGGTGTTGGAGGGAACCACTTCACCAATTCACATCTTGAAGGTTTCCCAAGGACAAGCTTAGTGTCCTAAAACAAGCACCGTTCAGACCATGACATGAGTGTACACCTTTTCACTGTGCTGTCCTTGTTAAATAAGCATAGAGTTATAATTATGAAAATATTCCTTCGGGTATTCTTGCCACTAACCTTTCCAGGTTCGATACAAAAAGATCGAAGGAATAACAAATGCAAGGTATGTCCAACCAATCATTATGCAACATTGAATTGCATTCATCCAATCTTGATTTCTGCCGAATTCAAGCTTGGGGGATATACTTCCATAAATACATCTTTTGCCATGTTGCTACATTATTTTGGTTGTCCCTACCTTTGGCATGCTCAATTTGCTAAACAACAATCATGCTCGCCATCACTGTTTGAGTAAATCTCTATCTTGCTTTCATACCACCTTTGTTTGCTATAGTATATGTAGGTTTTGAGGTATTTTCATACACCTTTAAATTAGGCATGGTGCTTAGTTTAAGCTGTTTTCTGAATTGAGTTAGATAAGGTATCTAGTTTAATTCTTGAACCAAAAGGTGTCTGATCCTACTTCAAAGGCTTTTAAATTAGCGTGGTGCTTAGGTTAAAATGCCTTCCTAAATCAAATTAGACGTGGTGTCTAGGTTGATCTTTGAGCCGATAGTATGCTATAGTAGATGTTGGAATATTTTGTTGGACTAACCCCTGAGAAAACTTCCAAATCCAAGTTGGGAAAGTCCGGAGATGAACTCACATCAGAGATGAAGCAAGGCATATGATGAACCTGAACAATACTTCGCACAGAAGACATAGCTCATTCATCATCCAAGAAAGAATTGAAAGAATTTATGGCATGCCTATTCATGGTGAACCTGCCAGATCACCACTTCAGTGATGGAACAAAGAAGGAGACAAGAGTGCCACAAGAAGGATCTACATCAATAGCACTCACCCAAAGGAAGTGGATGAACAAGGCGACAAGCTATGAGCAACATTGAAGACATCATAGCATTGAGCCCAACAAAAAAAAAAACTCGAGCTAGGACACCAATGAGAAGCTGGGAACAACTCACCCCATTTTGGCCAATCAAGACCTGCTCTCATTGTTCTTGAAGACAGCATCTTGCACGTCGGCAACAACAACAAGCATGGCATGATAAGAATGCATGCTTGCGTCAACCAATCCCCATCAAGGGTTGACTACCGGCCAAGCCAAAGAAGACCATGGACAACTACATTTGCAAGATGATGTCCCTATGCCATTGGAGATGAAGCCTGCATACAATTAATGAAGTCCCTTCCTTGATCATCAAGACGGATGGCGTATCATTAACGCAACTCTTGCCATCTTGCTAGAAGACAAAGACCATCAAGGAAGAACTCGAGTCTACATCTCCAATGAACATCAATTAGTCAACCAAGGCTCAACAAAAATCAAGAATGGTTGACAAAAGAAGATCATGCAACTATCTGCATCCTCATATCTGGATTGAAAATGCAAAGGAGAGATCTTTGCTCAATGGACCTAGAATCGAGATCCCTCTCCGAGACTTAAGTAGGATGGACAATGTCTAAAGAACATGGAGTTACAACACACTTTGAGGATGATTCAACACACACACTTGGCTTCCAATGATGAGCAACAACAAGCTTGGGGGAGGAAGGCCGCCGACTCCTCTAATAATGATCCAACACTCTTCCTCTTCTCAAGCCCTCGTCACTCGGCACCTTGGTTTGCAATCCCTCCACTCGCAATTACTTCCTCTCTATAAGTTTGACTATTTTCTATAGATGTCATACACCAATCAAACTTAAGACATAGAGAAGAAGTAATGTTGAGTAAATGTTCTACGCTAATTAAAATTATCAACCCAATCTTTTACGTAGCATAGAATATGACCTTTAGCAGCTTAATGACATCCTCTACCCTTGTTATTATTTGTATATTCCTTCGGGTATGTGTTGTCCATCTAATCTCTCTGAGAGAAGAAACAATAAGTAGAGCCCAAGGTCAAGGAAGGCCCACTAGAAGCATCTACTCTTCATCCCAGAGTGCTCAGTGATAAAGTTACGGAGCACGCAGCATGCACACTAAACAAGATCTTGCTAGCATCACAATTAAAGGTTCCTTCAAACCGTTGGAGAAGGAAAGAACATGGATGACATCTTCCTCAAGAGATATCAACTCAAGAATCACGAGTTCTCAAGGTCTCTACCTTTGAGATCAAATAAGCACTGAAGGATTGAACACGACAAGAAGTCCTATTGAGAGGGCTTAAAACACCGAACCCTTGCCAAGGAGGTAACTTGGTAGTTATCCATATTTTCATTGTGTACATAAGTTTTCCTTTAGCATATTTACTTTTTGCATAATTAGTTCTTGTTGCATATTTATTTTTTGATGCATCTGCATTAGAAAATAAAATAATTTTGTCTTGCTTTGCATCTAGAAAATGCTAAGCCCCATGTTAATAATTTTGTGGTGCGGACATTACAAAGATATCCTTATTAATTGGTGGCATAAAAAATAATTTTCATCTTAGTTGCATTTGTCTACATACCATAAATATAAAATTGCAAAAATATTAAAGATCTTGCTAAAAAGGATTTTTGTGTTAAGAAGGTTCTAGACATTCAAGGCTTAGAGGTTATCACTAACCTTAATAGTTCCACAAGTTTTAGCTGTCTATTTGAGCTTCACGAATTTAAAGGATAAAGAAGAACTAAAGCCAGGCAAGAGGACGTCTGTCCTTGTTGGAGTGATGTCTTCAACGATGTGGTAGTGTTGTCTCTGACCATCATCCTAACACTCAGGAGGGAGCGGTATGCCTTCACTACCGATTGATCCAACACCAACAGACTACATGAACATCGACTTGGGGGAGAGCACCCCCGTGTATCAGCTAAGTATCACTAGCTTATCTATCTATCTATCTATCTATCTATCTATTTGTTAAGTTTGCAAAATAAAATAGAGGAGAGTATGTAGAAAAATCTTGCTGCTAAAATGAACCCTACGAATATAGCTCTTATATGGAAATGATGAATAGTTGCTCTGCACCGTAATTCCTTTCAAGTACCTAGTTTTCAACCTTGCACTCTCCGAGTTTTGGACACAAGCTGTTTAGATTTGAGATTTACTGCGAACACGAAACTTGTGGGTAGCAAATGTGATCTAGAATTTCTAGGTAGTTGACGGATATGATATGGGAAAGTTTTGAGAGTGCTTTGTCCATCTTGTTTCTAGAGATGCTAGAGTTAGGAGAATTTATCTTTGAAAATATTAAATTTCTGCATGATGAGTTCCTTGATGAGGAGTTCAAAATTCCTACCACGTACATATATTCATGCTTGCTAGATTAGGAAAACACATCTATTTATATAGATCATATTGTAGGCTTGAGTGTAGTCTTTATAGGCATTGAGTGTGGTTATCTTTGTGGACCCATAAGGAACAGTCCCATACGGTTAAAGTCAATACTATGTGCTCTCCATCCATTGATCTATGCCTTGTCCTCGGAAGCATGCACCCATTTTGTATTCATTATGTGCTACTTGTCCCTAGAAGTACCCTTGCCATATGAATCCACATCCACATATTGTGCTATCTCTACTGAAGATACGCACCTATGCTGCTCTACAGCAGGAGTACGCATTTCCCCACATATTGTCTTTGTCTCTACCCTGGAGATACACGCTTATCTTGCTCCTACCACAGGAGTACGCATCCATCCATTCATCCGTCCATCCAAATCCATCCATCCATGCTTCCACAAAATACATACGCCACTCATTTCACTTCATCCAGGGAAAAGGTTCTACTCCTACAGCAGGAGTGAACACCAAATATACGCCGCCATCTATCCTATTCCATTGTGCAATAAAGCTCAGTTATTTTAGTTGATATTCCTATTGCTATAGTTCCATTAGAGGTTTTGGTTGCTCTAAAAAAAAAAGAAGAAAAAAAAAAAGAAGAAAGAGAAAAAAAGAAGAAGAAAGAAAGAAAGAAAGAGTAGCCAAGTCCTTCCTTTCAAGAAGTTTCAAGGTTTCCGAATAAAGGGAGTCATGTTATCCCCAAAGGAGCAAGTGTAGAAGTAGATGTTCACCAAGTGATCACCCCTCATAATCATTTCCTTATCATCATCATCTTATCATTCATCCCATTTCCTCATTCACATGCACATATGACTTTATTATTATTTTAGTTCCTATTGGATCCATGGTTTAACTGTGCAATATATGCAAGTGAGTTTGAGTGTCTCCCCACCTATAGCTCCACATAAGCCTATTAGAAGTAGGGTGAGAGAGAGAAGGCACTTTCCACTATGCCTTAGTTCCACAAATACCACATATTTTGAGAGAAGAGAAGGCATACACTACTCATGCCTTGGAGAGGATCCGAAATACCACAAATGAGAGACTTGAAAGGTTCATACAAGGAACTCGAGTTTTATTTGAAAATCTTGCAAAAACTCCGGAATAATAGTTGATCAAAGAGCGAGAAACATAGCGCTTGACTTGACCGTTCTATCTTTCAAGCTGCTCAAGACCCAAGTGACGGCTACAAGCCCCATGGTGAAAGGTAATATGAGTAAGTTTTGAGTCGAATAGTTCACTCTAATCCGGAGGAGAGTTCTTGTTTGAACGCATGTGTACTTTTGAGGCGTGAAAGCATTGTAGCAACTCTGATCCATCAGGTTTATCTTTGCTCGGGACGAGCAAAAGGTAAGCTTGGGGGAGTTGTTGACGGTCGTTAAGTGCCAATTTTACCGTCAACTAAACATGAGAAAGGACTAAAATATGTTCACCAACTAGATATAGGGGTTACACTAATAGAATTCCACGAGTTTTGGTGAATGTCATTTGCTCGGGGTGTCGGTGAAAATACCCAAGGAAGGCCCACATGTCGGGTTTACATAGAGATAATCGGGAACCGGTGAAAATTCTATGTCTGGAAGGTTCGAGAAGGCTCTGGACCAAACGGGAGCCCGAACGGGCTCGGGGGGTGTCGGCCGACTCCCCTTGAGTCGGCCGGCCCGGCTACCTCCAAGGGTGGGCTCGCGGATCTGCCTCCACCGCCTTGAGGATGAATAATAATCGTCCGTTTAGGTCGGTTTGATCCGAGGGCTGCGGTGCATCCTAGGGGGCTATATAGCGGGGCCCCTGGCCCTGGAGGAGGCATCCCATGAAACCCTAATTCATTATTTCCGAGAGGATCGGGTGAGAGGGGTCCCTTGAATGGATCTCCTCCCTAGAGCCTAGCATTCAAGATAGATAGAGAGAGTATAGGGTGGAGGTAGAGTTGGAGGAAGCCCGGCATGTCGGTGTCTCCTCTCCGGTTGTACTGCGGGATCAAGTCTCCTAACCCGAGGCTTGGTTCTAGGATCATTCTGCAATTCAACTTCGATACTAGTAAGTTCTTGTTATTATTGCTCTTTGGTTTATGAGTTTACTTTATTCGCTTCCGGTTGGGAATAGAGTAATCGTTCATAGCGTAAGCGTGGTGCTTGGGCTAGGTTCACTCGTAGATGCTCCCTATCGGCCGGAACCGTGGTAGTATCGGGAGATGCCCTTTGTTACCTTTGTAATCCACTTCCGTCGTAGGTAAGGTAGGTCCAAAAGTGCTAGGTTAAGCATCCTCTGTGGTGTCTTTTCTTAGGTGCTCCCATAGAGTAGTAGTTGCAAAGCTTGCCATAGGTTGGAAGAAGACTGTGGTAGTAATCCTCTCTATATCGCTCATTACCTTGTCGTAGCTCGGGGGTTAAGTATAGACTTGGGTTAGTCGGATGCACGTTTTCTCCTAGCGGATAAATAAATAACGATACTCGGAATATCTCCGGGTGAAGTGCTCACCGATATCCGTGCGCTTGCGGATTATTTCTCTTTGATTCTTTCGTGTGCGTATCTAGTATCAACAGGTATGCAACTCATGAATGGTTTCATGTACGATAATGACTCCTTCCATGATACTGCCAGACAAAAACATGCGCATTGGACTCAACCATTTTTAGCTACCTTATTAAGCTTGTTTGTGCCCACTTTTGTGAATATTTTAAAACTTACATTGAGAACATAAATTGGTCTATATTGCTAAATTTTGATGGCATTTTGAACTTTTGGAATTAGAGTAATAATCTAGAATTGGGTATGAATCAAGAGCCTCTACATGTAAATCGGCAAAGAGAAGTAGGAGATCATCTGATTACCCCCAAAAGACTGATAGAAATTTATGGGGAATACATCGGGACACAGACTTTATTATGCTCCATTTGGAACACGGCTTCCTTCACCTCAGTTTAGTGAAAGGGTGATGAGGATATCGGTTTCTGAGGATGTTGTAACATCTGCGATGTTATGAAATAAAAGCGTGACATGTCATCATGTTTAGTTGCAAAGCATTCATGTTAGGTTAACCGTTTTGATATGCTTCAACTAAAACCAAGTTTATATTCTAGGTTGATTGTACTCTGAGATGATGCTTGTTACTTGCTTTTGATAGCCTGAAGTGTTAAGTCAAACGCGATTTCAACATTTGACAAACTCAGTTTTACCTTTCCCTAGCTCAAAATCTATAAAAGAATTTGGGGTTGGTCCAAAAGCAATATTGTGGGAAACATGAGACCTACAATGTTGGTGAACAAGTTTTCAAGTTTTCAAAAGAATTTCAAATAAATTTGAAATACGGTTTTCGACTTGAGTTGTCCCCTTTTCAATTTCAAACCATAATTCAAAAACTATGCATATTTTGGAAAAACATCTTTTGGAGAAAATGTGCAGTTGAGTTTTCCATAGTTTTGGAGTTTTCAAGTTATTTAGAAAAATCAAATAATTTCAAATATTTTATTCTAGGGTTTTTGTCCCCTTTTCAAAATTGATTCAAATTCAATTTCCTTGCAAATTTGAAAATGTGCCGTTGAGAAAGTTGTAGAGAATGAAAATTGAGCTAGGGTTGCTTTTTTGGAATTTTAGCTCAGTTCAATTTTGGGAGTAATTTGCAAATTTCGAAAGTCTCAGTGCTACGGTGCGCCTCGACATCGCCATCCCGCCTCTACGTTCTTAAGTACTTGACGCCCATCATGAAGGTCGCCGCCCGCCTTGACGTGACGCCGCCCCAACCCGCGCCCCGGTATAAGCCGTCTCAGGCCCGCCACTGCGCCATCAAGACCGGCCGGACCCTCTCCCTTATCCCTACACGCTCTTTGCCTTCGCCCCGTAGCCATTGCCGCCCGAGCTCAGCTCTCCATCGCCCGTCGCTCGCGCATAGCCGACAAAACCCGCCATTAGCTCCGCCTTGAGCTCGCGCATCCTGACCCGCGTCACCAAGCTCGCTCGTCCCCGTTACATCGCATGCGCCATCTTCTCTCGCGCACGGTGGCCAGGAACGCAGTCATGCCGTCGTTCTCCCTCGTCTTAGATCATTTTCAAATTCCTCTCTCGCCACCAAGCTTGCTTTGACCTGCTGCCTTTGATGCGCTCCTTGGTTTTTGATTTGGAGTACAGCCGCCGCCGAGCCAAGCCGCCCGCCGGGTTAGCAGCGCCATACCCGCCACGCCAGCTCCCATCGGCCGCCCAATCATCCCATCTTCAAGCGCAT
>JAENPR010002841.1:0-38886 GCA_018135685.1 Themeda triandra
TATCTTATTCTCAGCACTTATGACTATAAAAAGTTCAGAAAAAATGAACCTCAGTTTTGGATTGTGTGTATTGTGTTCTCATGGCAGGGAACTAATTGGTGGCCAGTTGAGTGTGCACGTGTTTATTTGATGTTTTCCTTGCATCAGTTCATTATATATTTATTTCCTAACCGTATCCAACAAATGGTAGGCATTGTTGGAAATTAGTAGCCCTGAATTAGTAAGAGCAAGTACAATAATAGACTTATAGCCAAGCTAGTCAGCATTTTTATGACATGGAGGAGAGAAGGGAGGAGAGAGAAGAGAGCTTGGCTCTTGTTCTAGCACCAAGCTGTACATGCATACATAGGTATTAGTGGGTCCCAATAGAGATAAATGTGAGAAAGAATATGAAAGAGAATGAAAACATATAACAATAAAGAAAGTTTGTAGCCAAGTAAGAATCTAGTTATTGTATAACTTGGCTCTTGCTACTTGACTTATAGCCAAGTACTTGGCTCTAATATTAACCATGCTCTAATTAAGGCTTGGAAGTTGGAGAAAACCATTGGCTCAGGACATATTCAAATACTGCGTTTGCGGATCCGACAACATCTTCAAGCAAAGTATGTTCAGCAACTTTTGCATGTACATCTTCTGTTTAATGCGAGGAATATCATACAGTATGCGTTGATGGTGATATTTGATGCGGTTATGAATTTTGTGAAATAGCACACGAAATAGTTCAGAAGAAGATAAAACAGTTACGGTCATATTCGGAGCAATACACGATTCTGATAAGCATTGTATATCTTATTTGTTTTCTTCATAGGTGATCCGCTTGCTGTACACAAATAATGGGTTGGGACTTTTGGCTCTCAGCTCCAATGCCGTTCATAAGCTATGGAAATGGCAGTACAATTCTGTTCCCAGCTACGCTCCAAGTGCCAAGGTTAGACAGGAGAACAGGCTTATTTTGATTTCAACACTACAGTTCTGTTTAGTTGTTTCATGAAAATCATCCATCACTGCTTTTCATTAGTCGTCCAAACTGTTCAGCCTGTATTCCGCAACCGGCAAATGGCATTCTAATGACAAATGACACCATCGATGGTAATGACCCTGAAGAAGCAACAGCCTGCTTTGCAGTATCCAGAAATGACCGCTATCTAATTTCTGCATCTGGTGGTGAAGTCTCATTGTTCAACATTATGACATTCAAGGTATGCCTTCTCCAATTGCCTGGAATAATAAGCTGTTCATTCCATAATTGCTCTATCACAAATCATGACTATATATACTTCACTAAAACAAACTTTATTTTGTAGTTGCACCATGTCCTTTGGCTTCTTCACTGATTTTGTGGAATCTCTTACAGGTCATGACTACTTTCATGGCACCTCCACCTGCTGCAACTTTCCTTGCATTCCACCCAGAGACAATAGCATCATAGCTATAGGAAGGGAGGATTCTTCAATTCAAATCTATAATGTCTGTACTGATGAAGTGAGTATTAAACGTGAATCCCCTATTTTTCACGAATCTCGAGTAATGGCAAAACGTAATATATGGTTCTCACTGGAAATGCAGTAGTCTCCCCATTGTAAAATAACATGTTCTCTTTTCAGGCTATATATCCCCTCATCTTTTACTTATGTAGTTTCAGGATATCATGAGATTGCAAATGTTGCTATACATATGTTCTTTTTGACATAACAAATTATATACATTTTGCGGACTTTGAGGAGATGCCACAAGGTAAATGTATTCTATCGCAAGTTTGCGGTATCGCCTGGCAACACTATGAAGAGTAGAAAGCACCTTGTTGTTTGACCCAAAAAGACTTCATAAACCATACATACACTATAAACTAGACATTTAAAAATATGAGAATTCTTTAATGATAGTAGATTCTTCCTATGTGGAACATCATGCTTAATGTACAAATTACCATTTAGTTGATATTTAATATCAATATGCCAAAATACCGACTTATGTTAATCGAATTGCACAGGTTACAATTGCGCTCACAAGTCATCAAGAAAAGATAACTGGACTAGCATTTTCGCAATCAATGGAGGTGCTTGTATCTTCAGGTGCTGATGCTCAGGTGTGAATGATAATACGATGCCTTCTAATATATATCAAAAATAAATTGGACTGACAATTTTTTTGTTTTTCATTAACTTATTAAGGCATACTAAGTTTAATGTAACCTCTGCACATGTGAGCATGTTCAACCCCAATGTTATATTAATAGCGTTTCATAGCATCCTTTAGTTAATTTTCTAAAGTATATAAAGATCTATAAATACTGTATTGATTGCCTAAAAATTTTTGTTTATTATACTTGTCTTCTTTCAGAATCATTGTTTTTTCTTTTTCTTTTCTTTTTTTTTGCAATGAAATTAAATTTGCAGCTATGTGTTTGGAGCATTGATGCTTGGGAGAAGAAGAAATCGAGATACATCAAAAATCCATCAAACGGTGGTTCCAGTTGTTTAGTTGGTGATACAATGGTGCAGTTTCACTATGATGGAAAACATCTTTTAGTAGTTCATGAGAGCCAATTGGCGATCTATGATTGGCAACTAGAATGCTTGTGCTCAGTAAGTCATTCACTATATTTTCATAACAAACATATTTGTATCTCTTACTTGTCATATGCAATCTTGACTATTGAGTCAAAGTTACTAACATGTGTTACATGATTTACATGCTTATAGAATGCCCCTAATCTTAGGGGTGCACTGTAATAAACATATTACAATCTGATATTTAACCTTCCATAACTTAATAATGCAGTGGTTCCCAAGAGATGGACTCCCTGCTCCAATTTCAAGTGCATTATACTCACTTGGTTCTTTGTTGGTCTATGCTGGATTTCGTGATGGTGCAATTGGAATATTCAAGGCCGAATCTCTTACGTTACAGTGCAGGATAGCACCCTCTGCCTATATACCATCTTTAATATCTAGGCATGTGGAGTTTCAAGCGGTTCCTATTTTTTTTTGTGAGTGCTAGTTTCAATTCTGGTAACCAACATCTTGTTTCTGTTGCCTCTCTTGTTTCCAGTATTGGTGAAACCGTCTATCCCACAGTTGTCGCTACGCATCCGTGGAAACCAAACCAGATTGCAGTGGGCTTGAGTGATGGTGCAGTTCTTGTGCTAGAGCCGTTAGATACAGATGATGTACAAGTGGGGAGCGATGCCACCTCAAAACATCCACCTAGTGATGATGCCAGCACCAGCGGTGGTGACAACCAACTAGACGTCTGATCGACCAACGAGGTGACATGGAAATGCTTGCTTGGCATACAATAATAGATTCAACTAAATAATCAGCTTTGGATGCTAGATATATATCTAGTCAAATGGGACCGGTTGTTTATGGACCAATCTAGTTGCGTGTATACCATCTATCGCTAGATCTCCTCAATATCTATATACCTGATACTAGTGTTTTCAAATTGTTGAGGACTTACTTATTTGTAATAAATAAATATGCACTATGCTAGTGGGTGAGACATTTCCGTCCCCATCTCTCTTCTCCTTTATCCAAAAGAAAAACATAACTGTATGGTGGATAATGTATTCTCTTATTTGTATTCTCAAGTCAAGCTAGCTTAGGTTCAATTGCAATACTCTTGCTTGCTGAGGATGTAAGATTTTTGACATGCTTTGCTTGTTAAAAACCTGTTCCAAGAGGGGGAAATTGTCCTTGGATAAAATAGTATAGGGCACATATATGCAAGTTAGATTAAATATGCTGTGTTTATTAAAAAATATATGAGAAAAGTATTAAATAAAAAATCACAAAGGAAAATGCACGATAATGTTAAAATCTTTTTTTATTCAGTCCTATGTACTATCGTCCTTCATGAGTAGTCATCAATCTTCGGAATTTGTAACAATGATCTTCTTGATCTTTAAATATTTAGATGGCAATATCTTCAAGCTAAATTCAAAATAATTATATTCAAGGCAAACTTATCGATGCTTAGGACCTCCATGACCACCCATCCACAACCAAGAGCCCGGACAATCACATACCCTCAACCTATTGATACTTAGGACCATGGTAAAACCAGGATATTGAACTTATTCATACCTAAAGTAGGAGAGAAATAGGTTAAAAAAAAGTTTGAGAGAAATGAGTGCCTTTTAAACATTTGGAGCCTGTCATGAAAAAAATACTAGCAAGGACACAGAGAATGTTCACTGTGACGCATTTCAAATGGGAAGAAATTCCAAAAATACGATGTGTGTTCCCTACTTTCGCTCAAAACAAACAAAGGGGGATAAAGCAATTTCAAGCACTTCACCATCACACATCCTTTCCTTCCTCAATGCAAATAATATATCAATAATGAATATACAACAACAATGTATCGGTTTCCACAAAGACCCCATGGCGAAAATCAACCCACTGATATCTGCAAACAGCTCCAGTTTTCCTCGTACAAAATGGGAAATGAAAAGAAAGGCAAAGTGGGCAAGCCATACATCCGCCAAAAAAAACACACCCAAGCAGCCCCACTGTAAGAATAGACGATTACCAAACTAGTTATCAGCCCTGACAAATCCAAACTGTCTAGATGATATCAACTAGGACCGCACCGACATCAGCCTAGCCCTAAGCCACTGCCACGTGCCTTCTTTCACTGCCTTGCTATGACCTAGCATTTCTGGAGCGCACGTGAGAAAAAACACTAATAGACCAGTTGAACTCCAAGTGATCAGATTTCCAAGCAAAAGGCCAGAGCCATTGCTGATCATACTATCTGGAGGGTTTCTTGCGGCTAAGAATCTCTTGCACTTTCAGCGGTGCTGGAACCGTGCCAAGCGTGCTTGAGGCTGACCAAGCCTACAGCCTTGCGTGACAGCAGAAAGCTCAGTTGGGTCACATAGTTGTCAATCAAGCTACCTGGTGGATCAACCTCTGCCAAAAGGTTTATCTCCTGAGACAAGTAAAACATATGTTTAAGCAGTGTGGCAAAATGAATAATATTGTGAAGTCACAGTACTATCAACCAGTGACCTTACAAAAAAGAAGAAACAAGTTAAAGCAACTAGGCAGCTTGACGTTAATTCACAAAATATATGGTCATTTCTTTATGATAACTCGACATATATCTGCATATATGTGTATACGTGTACTAGCTAATCACATTTCTTCCTAGGAACACACTAATATTTTTATAATAAGGCATAGTATGATTAGAAGAATCTATCAAGGTGTGGTTTAGCCATTGATTCTCTTACAATATACAGTAATATCAATTTCTACAAAACTATGTTACTAAAAGGTGTGTCAAATACTATCTCGGTCCCAATAAGGATGCAATTCTAGGTTTGGTCAAAGTCAAACTATCTTAAGTTCGACAGAGTTCATAAAAAATATTACCAATATGTATGACTCCAAATAGATATACCATAAAGTATATTTTATGACAGGTTCTAATGATACTTATTTATATGATAACATTAGCATCACTTTGTATAAATTTGTCCAAACTTCAAATCATTTGACTTGGCACTATTCACATCCTTTATGGGATGGAGTACAAATCTATTGGTTTATCATTTTGTCCACCAAACAAGTAAAAGTAGATAGATTCAAACTAATTGATGGTCAAGCTTATAGTGACTGCCTTTTTTGAATTCTAATTCGGCCTACAGTCTGAAATGGAGGTAGTAGTGTACAGTAAGATGACTTACTGTATACAGCTGTCAATCTAAGAACATGATCATGGACATTATTAAGTATATTAAGACTTACTTCCCACACGATCTCCATAGTATTCTGGATTTCCTTCCTGTGAGCTGCTATGAGGGCCTCCTCTTCCTCACATACAAAAGAAAGCTTAGCACCACAGCTCGATGCAGGATAAATAACACAGCAGTTTCATGAATTAGTTAGTATTCATGGAATTGTTCTTCACCTCAAGAATTGCATCAATTTCTACATCATCACAAGAACCTTCCTTTTCAGATTGCCTCGATGAAGCTGAAGCAGATGCTGGCCTTTGCTGTTGTTGCTGCTACTTTAATTTGCCTGCTACATCTTATACGCAGCCCGACCTGTGTCAAGACCATTATCCTTTTTCGTGTAGTTGCTCTGCCTATCAGATTTGTCTTCTCTATAAGCCTTTCTTTGGGGAGGCGAGACTTCTGTGACTTTCTCCTCCTCCTGTGCGTTTGCTGAATTCTGAACCAACTGTGCCTTACTAGTACTGTAAGCAGTTTGGTTGGATTTCATATCATACCTCTCCTGTCATTACCAGATGCCGTTTTCTTGGCTCCCTCTATTAGAGTAACTTGGAATCATACTAAAGGAATTTCTGTCAGGATCCGCAGAAGCGTTGGAGATCAAATTTTCTGTGCCCTTCCGGTAAGTATCTAGTCCCTTCTCTTGAACCTGATTAGGAATCTCTTCTGCTTCAGCAGGCAATGGTGTAACACCCCGCGCAATCACAAATGCATCATGGGCTGATGCGTTGAGCCGGCAACAGCCGCACAAAACAAGCAGCATGATGCGGGTTCCACCAGCGCACTACTGCAACTTTTCTTTTTTTAAAAAAAAAAACTGTACGCATTACTGCACACGTAACTGGAATGGGTGCAACACTAGTTTTCGCATTTGAACCGTGCACAGCAGAGTGCTCATATGTCGGCCGATGACTCCGTACCGGAGAAACTCTTGGGGGCACTACTACCCCAGACCACCCACCGGCTTTGCAAGGGATCCGTAGCAATGGAAAAGGTGGGGACTGCACCGGTAACGGATAAGCTTCGCCACCATCTTGCTCTCCGCTGTACACTGGTAGCACACCACCGAGACAATGGCGAAGAATAACCGGAACCACCGCGAGCATACCTGGGTCGCCGGTGTGGGCTTGGCGTGCTCACCGAACTCCGTCCTCGCTATGCCATCTTTGGTGATGTTCGTCCAAGGCTGACTGAGGACAGTGATGGACCGGATCACTCCGATGGAGGCAGCAGACCGGCGATGGCAACGATAATAAGTCACCTCGACTCCCCCCCAGCGACGGCAGAATGCAGTCGGAGACGGATCACCGTTCGCTACGATCTGCGGACCCAACGACAGGCTCCCCAAAGTCATACAGCAGGCCAATTCCTGATTCTAGTGGCCCATCTCAGCCCACAACGCCTAGAAACAGCGACGCCGTCTCTTTTCCATCAGCCGCCATCGCCATGGTCGCAGATGCACCCGCTCCGTGCCCGCCGCCACGGCACTCCGGCCGACTGGCCCGCACCATCCGGCTCTCTCCCCTTGTCCCGCGGCAGCACAAAGGCCTGGTCCTCGCGGACGTTACAGTTCGTAGCCGCGCATCAGGTGCGTTCCCTTCCCCTTGGACCGTCGTCACACGCGCAGCTGGTGCTCGCGTCTGCCGCAGGCAGTAGAGCTATGTCTTCCGGCCGCGCTCGCTAGTGAGATGCGGATTGCGGACCATCCTCTCGAGCGCAGACAACGTGGAGGCCCTTGGCGCACGAGCTCGAGCTGCGGAGAACCATCTGAGAGCCACTGTCGGGGCTCCCCTGAACTGGTTGTTCAGCGGCACACATCAGCACTTGGTATATCTGTATAAGCGTTGTGTTTTCTAAGCACCACATCCACAGCTATGTAAGCACTGTGTTTGGTATATATAGGAAGAATACAGTGTTATGAATTTGTGCAGGAAATTGGACAGGAAGAATGGGTTCTAGAAGATTTGTTCAGATTGTGTATAGTGGAAGCATGAGAAAACGAGCAAATTGTACAGATTGCAATTGTGGAATAAGTTGTGCTCCTTTTTATTGTCAGGCATTCATTTTTTGCACTACTTCAGAGTGATGCATCAATATGTATGTGTGCTTCGTTGGTGTCATATGTTTAGTAGTACAATTTGCATGTCCAGGACTACAATTTGCCGATTTCGTTTTTAAGTAGGCAAGTTGATGAATGAATCCTTCAATTTTCCATCTGAAATATGCAGATTTTGCTTTGATATAGGAAACTAGAGAGGACGAAAGCAAACAAATTAGGATACCACCATTGCAATCCGAATAATAGTGGGAGGAATAGTGCACTTGTAATCTAAGCACACAGGAATAGATTAGAGTCAAGATGGTCGTCCATCCAGGCTTCTCCACGCACTAAAATACAAACAGCACGTGCAACCTCGTGCCAAAAGAATTACCAACCAAGGCAAAAACCCCCACCAACAACGCCATGGTTTTGTTAGGCCGAGGCCCAGCACAGCGAGTGCAGTAGCGCACGGAGCATCATGGGATCCAGTAGTCATTCGATCTTAGAGGACGGTCCGATGCTCCTGACTGCAAAGAGGAGTCGCCGTCGCCGCCCCTGAGTTCGAGGATTTTCATTCCCGGCCCGTGCCCACCGGAGCACATGGAGCTGCTCTAGAATTATGATTGACAAGATGCAACCCGTTCAGAAGATTGTTCAATCTCCCAGAAAAAGTTCTTAATGGTAATTAGCTCCACGATAGACATTGAAAGCTGTACATTCATGCATAAGAACATACACGATAGACCTGAAAACCAACATCTTGGGAGTGAACGGAGAATCTGACACCCAATCGCCAAGAGGAAAACCCCAAAGCATCTTCTGTGGGTGCCGGCCGGCTGCCCACAGCTCACCAATGACCGCGAAAACATGGCCAGCTTCTCTGAAAATCAATACTTGCAATGGTTCACCCATGCTAGTTACATCAATACCGTTCCTCGAGCTTTTTTTCTGCCATTGATGTGTGCTAAAAAAAATTATGCACGCATGATGTAGATGAGCTGCGATACAGCACATCATCGATCACTCGTTGATGCAAGCTGATGGACGCTCGGTTGCCGTTGCCGGCGTCACTACCTTCTTGAAGGTCCTTGGGTGTCGCCACTCTGCCGGAGCAGCTCCGGGAGCGAAAGCTCCTCGGGTGCATGGCTCAACGGAGTTGGCGTCCGCGGCGTCATCTCCTTCCCCGAAGGCTCCGTTGAAGCACCCTCGGCGCCAGATCCGACGCCAAGCCTCGCCTCCGCCGATCGTAAGAAGGTTGTGTTGTGTGAGCCTTACCTGCTGTCACATCTGCCTCAGGCTGGCCGAAGGTGTGCAGCATTGTTACCGCCGCCGTTGTTCAGCCGTCCATGGTCACCGACGTCGTGAGCAGCCTCCTCGGGCGTGTCGCCGCCGGAGTGAGTGATGCCTCCGGGATGGCTTGACGACCGCTGGCTGAACCACAATGAAATCCCTATAAGTAACCACGGTTACATCTCCCGAGCTGGGATCGCCGTGGCGTTGCTCCTCACCTCGCGAGGATGCATTGTTGGGCGTATGGAGTCCCCCCCTTTCCTTCCTTTTGTTGTGTTTGTTTCGTTGAGCCACAATCTGTGGTTCCCGTGTCGTGCTGTGTTGTACTTGCCGTGCTTTCGGCCCCTTTCTCTTCTTAATGAAAAAGACACATGAAGCCGCGTTCCGGGAAAAAATGCATCATGTGTGTGTGTCCGCCCGTTGGTGTCATGTTTAGTAGTATAATTTGCATGTTTAGGACTACAATTTGCATATTTCGTTTTTAAGTAGGCAAGTTGATGAATGAATCCTTCAATCTTCCATCTGGAAATATAAATTTAGCTTTGATATAGGAAACTAGAGAGGACAAAAAAGCAAACAAAAAATTAGGATACCACCATTGCAATTCGAATAATAGTGAGAGGAATAAGTGCACTTGTATAATCTAAGCACACAGAATAGATTAGAGTCAAGATGGTCGTCCATCCAGGATTCTCCACGCACTAAAATACAAAGAGCACGCAACCGTGGCAAAAAGAATTACCCACCAAGGCAAAACCCCAAGAATAACGCCATGGTTTTGTTAGGCCGAGGCCTCAAAAGACAAAGAAGTGGCAAAGAGGCGCATGGAGCATCATGGGAGCCGCAGTCATTCGGATCTTAGAGGACGGTCCGATGCTCCTTTAACTGCAAAGAGGAGTCGCGGCCGCTGCCGCGCCCCCGAGTTCAGAGGATTACCCTGCCAGGCCCACCGGAGCACATGGAGCTGCTCTAGAATTAAGATTAACAAGATGCAACCCGTTCGAAGATTGTTCAATTCCGAAAAAGTTCTTAATGGTAATTAGCTCCACGACAGATCAACATTGAAAGCTGTACATTCATGCATAAGAACATACATGATACACCCGAAAACCAACATACCGGGAGTGAACGGAGAATCTGAACACCCAATTGCCAAGAGGGAAACCCCCAAAGCATCTCGTGGGTGCCGGCTGCCCACAGCCCACCAATGTCCGGGAAAACATGGCCAGCTTCTCTCGAAAGTCAACTTACAATGGTTCACCCATGCTAGTTCTGTCAATACCGTGCCTACTGAGCTTTTTTTCTGCCACGATGTGTTTCTCAATGATACTAATTATGCACGCATGATGTAGATGAGCTGCGATACAAGCACATCATCGATCACCGCGTTGATGCAAGCTGATGGACGCTCGGCTGGTCTTTCGCAGCCGCTGACAACAATGGTCCCGCGTTGTTAATGGTGACCGTCGGCCAGAAATCAAGAAAGCACTAGAGCTCTTCCAAGAACGACTCGGAGGCCGAGTTCTCAAGACGCAAAGGAAAGTAGGCCTGTTTCCTCATTCGCCGCACAACTCGCGAGTAGTGGGACCCTCCGCAGTAGGAGAGTGTGTGATGGTCGAGTAGTGGGACCCAATCGCCCAGCTGATGAAGTTGTAAACGGCAAAGTCCAGTTCTAATCCGTCCCGGCTACTACCTGTGGTTTTCGGCCATCACAACTTGATCTTAGCAGCGAGCTGGTTCGTGATCGGCTTTGGACGGTAGTTATAATGAGTTGGTTTGCATCTAAGTTAGATTACTGCTGACACATCACAGTGGAAGCAGAGCTGTTTTTCCTTTTTTCTCTCTTTTCTCTGCAACTTCCTAGCTCGCATGACACACACGTTAGCCAAGCAATTGAAAAATGAAAAGCTCACCTTTTTCTTGTCGACAACCTGAAAAGTTGTTCCCGCTCGCTCTCTCTGATTATTTTAAATTGTACCTTTTCCGCGGGCTTGTCAGCTTTGCTCAATCTCAAGAACACGGAACAGTAATTGTGTGTACATTTCTCTCTTTGGAGCCACCATTGCGAGGCGCAGCTGCTGCGTGGTTTCCTCGACCTGTCCGGGTTCTCACTTCTCACTTTCTCCCCGCTACGTAGCTTCCGGACCACGAACAGCGGTGAATCTGGGTGAGTCTACCTTCACGGCTTCACCTTCCTTCCAACACAAAAATCAGACCCTTGATGGCATTGCCGCCAAGCCTGCAGCTGCAAATACCATCGACCCTCAGATCCTGAATCTATACAAAAGGGCGACGGAGCTTGCTGGCATTGATGGACCAAGGGATGAGCTTATATATATGCTGTCCTTGGAGGATGATGTTGATGTATCCGATGTTCACGTGTCTGGTAACAAGATTAAGATCATCTCTATCATTGGATTCGAGGATTAGGCAAGACTACTCTTTGCCAAAGTTGTCTTTGACCACCTTGAACCGCGCTTCAATGCCGGGCTTTTGTTGCAGTGGGTCAGAATCCTGACATCAAGAAAGTCTTTAGGAGACATTCTGATTGATCTAGATAGGAAACAGTACATGGACTCAAAAATGATGATGTTGGATGTAAAACAGCTCATGGATGAACTCAAAGAATTCGTCAAGGGAAAGAGGTACGAGCATAATCACCAATTTGTACATGTGTAATATCTGGTAAAACCTGTATACATAAATAGGTTCGAGATTTCAACATAACATAGGTCCTCGTTTTTTTCCATTGGGTTAAATCCAGAGCGGAAATAGTGCATGTACATGTGTACTAGTTGCAGTGTGGGCCCATGCCAGGTTTTGTAGTTGTTTACACTAAACATTAATAAGGAATGGTTGTCATGTCACTATCATCAGCGGCTTTGTAGTAGGATGGTAAAGAAGGCTTACATCAGGGGGAAGGTTGCGAGTTAGAATCCTAGCAAGAGCACATGACTTCGATGCTTGAGATGTGACCATGGGTTTCTTCGGCTTTAAGTAGGATCTAACTCTAACATAGCAGGAATATGACGAAATGGTGATGTGGGAATAGAAGAGAAATCTATATATGATGTCTCCAGCAATTTTATTTACCATTTCTTATGTTGTCTTGTGAATATGCAGGTACTTGATTGTTATTGACGATATATGGGACAAGAAGTCCTGGAATTTGGTCAGATGTGCTCTGCAAGAAAATAATTGTGGAAGTAGACTTGTGATCACTACTCGTATTTCTGAAGTTGCCACATATCCCTGTGAAGCTTACAAAATACAGCCGCTTTCTCCTGATAACTCTAAAAATTATTGAACGCAAGAATAGCTGATGGTGAAGGGAAGTATTTTGATAGTTCTTCCACTGAGGCTTGTGAAAAAGTTTTGAAGAAATGCGGTGGTGTGCCACTAGCTATCATTACAATAGCCAGTTTGTTGGCCAATAAACCATGGGAGGATTGGTCTGAGGTCTACAACTCAATTGGTTTTGGGCATAAAGGCAATGATGATGTAGATAATACCAGAAGGATATTATCTTTTAGCTACTATGATCTCCCTTCACATCTAAAGGTTTGCTTATTATATCTAAGCATATTTCCAGAAGATCGTATCATAGAGAAAATTAGTTTGATATGAATGTGGAGAGCTGAAGGTTTTATCTCTGAGGAACAGCAGCAGCAGCTGGTGTAGGATCATTATTTGAGCTCAGGGAGAGGTACTTTAATGAATTGGTAAATAGAAACATGATCCAGGCACAGGAGAGAGGATATAAAGGGTATGTTAATGCATGTTCTGTTCATGACATGGTTCTTGATTTGATACATCAGTTATCGAGTGACGAAAATTTTGTCACTGTATTGAATGGTGGTGAGCGACAGAGACTTCAGGGGAACATTTCTCGTAGGTTAGCCCTACAGTGTGTGTTGAAGAGCACAATGTTGGCCAGCGGGCTAACAATGCTGTGGAGAAAGTGAGATCCATCTTTGCTAGTGACTGTAATTTTTGGTGCATTATGCCCACACCTCCCATTTTTACGGGTAGCAGAAATAGTAGAATGTTCTGCTTGCCATGATGACTACAATATGTTGGACAAAGAAGAGTTGGAGTATTATCTTGGGACTTTACTTCATTTGAGGTACCTCCGACTAGAGGGTATCACTGAGCTACCTAGGAAGGTAAGATATAGGTTTCTGCAAGCACTGGATATACGGATCGGCTGTACTATAAAGCTGCCGGTGGAGGTGGGACTTCTGGACACAACTTCTTTGCCTACGACTTAATGAATCAGTAAGAGTGCTGCCAGGTTTGATCGGTAAGCTGACATCATTGCAAGAGCTGTGTATTTATATGTTGTGAAGATGAAGATGATATAGTGCAGTTTGTGAAGGATCTAGGTCTGCTGAGGGAACTGAGGGTGCTTCAGGCTAGTATAATTGTTGAGAACTGTGAGAGATCATGAGTGCTTTGCTGGAGTCCCTGGGCCATCTGCACAATATCCAGGAACTTGAAATTTTGAAATCACCTCCATGGAACATCAGAGTGAGCGATGCAGAATCAGTCTCCTGTCGGCATCTCCATTTCCTGCGTTTGGTCGGCATGGTGTTCTCTCGACTGTCGGCATGGATTAAATCATTGCTCGCTCCAAACCTCCTATCTTGATCTAGAAGTCGTAGTTGTGGGAGACAAAGACATGGAAACCCTTGCGAAGTTGCCAGAGCTCAGTTGCCTCATACTGCGTTTGGAAAGTGATACCAAGTCAGAAGTTAGCATAAAGATTCCTACTGAAGGTGTTGGCTACCTTCGCAAGTTGAGAATCTTAAAGATATTCGGTATTTGGTTTGATCGCGTAGCAGCGAGTGCAGGGTAGCATCATCATCTAATACTATCATGCCAAGTCTTGAATTCCTTGAGTTTGTTGTCCATGTGCATTCCCTATACGAGAACAACCTGCACCTTGGTTTTGACGAGCTGTTTCTCTTCGAGAACCTCGGAAGAAGTTCACTTAAGATAGTCATAGCCAATGTGAACTGCGGTGGTGCCAGTATTTTGGGTGTGAATGAAGTGGAGGCTGCGTTGAGGATGCGGCTGCATTCCATCCAAAACATCCCAGTCTTCTAACCAACAGGGTACAATTACAAGATATGATCTCATGCTACCAAGAGGTACGATGAATTGATCATGCATGCATGGACACACTATATTGTTGGCCCAGGAATTCATGCATGCTTTCAAACGCTACTGGCTTCTTAATTCGTCTCTCCTGTTTTTCTTTCTTTGCAATAGGGCGCAATTAAACGTTTATTCATCTCAAACCCACACTCATGCCTTGGTTCAGTAGTGAAGGCTCCTCACGAAATAGGAATGGAATCTAGCTAGTTGCTGCTAGTTTCTCATCTTTTAGTTATTGTTAGTCCTAGCTCCATGGGGGTTCTCCTGCAATATCCTGGGCAAGGGCAATGTAACTACTTTTTATTTCATCAATAAAATCTCTGCAGGGGCAAAAAAAAAAAAAAAAAAAAAAAAAAAAAAAAAAAATCCTGGGCAAGGCCAATGTATATATGTTACCAAAGTTGTAAGTAAGGGTGGCTATTGTGACAGTAGGTGACAGTAGGTAAGAGCACCTCCAAGAGCATGCTCTAAACTAGTATTACATGCTACATAAGAAGTAGAGAGGGAAAAAAAACCTATGAGCTAGAGGAAACAAAAAAATGTTAAATAAACTCTTTATGTATCCCAATACATAAGTGACATAACCAACGTTTACAAATTGTATAGTTGAACCTAGTCGACATGCATGGGATCGACTAGGTGACTAATTGCGATTAGTTGTCGACCAGACTGATTAGTCCGGCATAGTTGATCTATGTCTCTCTTAATATGAGAAAAATATATAAATTAAGTCATCTTACATGTAGCGCATACCTAATATGATAATATGTATCTAAAATCGAGGTATTCTAACTCCTAATAGTTACTCTAAATTTACCATGTATATATACCAAAAGCAAGTTTTTTTTTTTAAAAAAGGAAGTTTTATTCCGATAGCAAGGACAGCCCATAGGAAGGAACACCGTCTGTCTCGTTCTCGCTTGCATGCATGTATGTATTGTAGTGGTTTTGCACTGATATCACCATGACACTTTTTTTTTTTTTGAGGAAACAGGAGGGGCAACCGCCCTACTCGGGATTTTATTAAAAAAATTAAAAAGTTATGTGCCCCATGAAGGAGAATCAGGAAACAAAAAAAAGAAATAAAAAATGAGAGAGATTATACAAATGCTTCTAGCCATGAGACTAATAAGGGTTGAACATCTTTCTTTGCTCTTAGGATAACCAGAAGAAATTCTTTCTTGAACACTGCTTTGCATCGCCGAATGGAGTTATCGATGCCCCGAAAAAATTTTGTCATTTCTCGAGGTCCGCATTGCCCAACACATTGTTATTACTATTTCCATGAAAAAGCGAGAAGGGAGCTGAGATTTTATATCTTCCAAGATAAAGAAGACGTCGACCGAGTTTGGCACTAAAACCTGAATACTCCACCAGCATGCAATTGAGAAAGAACAATGGAAGAAAAGATGCAGAAATCCCTCATTAACGCCAAAATTGCAAAGAACACATTGGTAAGAAGGTAGATTCATGTTCTTCCTTCGAAGAAGAGATCTTGTACTAAGCCTATCTTTAAGAAAGAGCCAAAGAAAACTTCCTTTTATTTTGACAGGAATGCCCAAAGCCAATTAAAAGCAAGAGTGAGGATGAAAATGACCGCTAGATGAAGGTAAACACGATGTGAAGAAAAGATACTATTACCCCAAATGTAAGACCAAACATCAAACTCATTAGAGAGGCTAAGATTTTGAAAAGTTAAAGAGAGGTCTAAGAATTGTTGAAAAGCCTCAGTGGGATAGCGGTAGATGAAAAGGGAATGTAATTTGATTGGAGGCAACAGCAGCCTAAGGAAATTCTATCGTTTTTGACAAAGGAGAAAGTTCCGGGTATTGCTCGCATTTGGGCTGACCATCCCAATGGTCACTCCATAAGAGACAAGTGGTTCCATCTTGAATCGTGATTGAAGCTAGGTTTTTAAATTTATCAAGGGACTTGAGAATATCTCTCCACTAGAATAAACCTCTAAAGGTGACTTCTGAAGAAGGAGTTTGTTGTTAGAATAATATTTATTCTAGACAAACTGAACCCAAGGTGGGATCTTTTATTGAAGAATTTATGTAAATGCTTAAGGAGTAGACTTTCATTTTGAGTGGAAATATTTAACATGCCAAGGCCACCCTCATTCTTAGGTAGACAACACAAAGGCCGTGCAGCCTTTGGTGGTTTTTTACAATTAGCATCCGACCCTCTCCACAAGCAATGTCTTCTAAATTTGTCTATTTGTTCAATAATGGCTTTTGGAAGAAGAAAAGTGGACATAGCAAACATTGGTAAGGTCGTTAAAAACAAAGATTTGTAAGTTGAAGTCTGCCTCGTTTCATTGAGAAAGGAAGAAAAGGCAACCAGCCTTCTTTCACACTTGGTGGTAAAGGGCCAAAAATCAGCTACGTAAGGCTTTATCGTGAGTTAAGGGAAGCCCTAAGTATGTAAAAGGAAGATCTCCAATATTACAAACAGAATAACCCGAAAAATTCACCAAACACAAAAAAATCCCAACTACAAAATTTTTTCTAAACAAACCCATGTTTGTTGCTTGTCATATAGGAAACCCTACCTAGTTGCGCTAATATAACCTAAGCTTAGTTAATAAGAGATGCTTTTAACATCATCACATGTGCCTTAATAGCCTCTTAAGCCACATGTGATTAGAATCTCAAGTATAACACCCTAATGTCATGACCTAGCATAGCAATGCCTTTATATTACATATGACTAAACTCCTATAATGACTTCACATACTTACTAGTAAAACCCATGACCAACCTCTAGCTATGGTAAGCCCTAGTGATAGTCAAAGTTAGGACATAAACATAAACCCTAACGAACTTCTACTAGGTTTAGTAGTGATGTGACCAAGGTAATATATATCAACGCTAAGTCCAAAAAATCAACTAGTGGACCCATCCAATGATACATAGAGAAACCACATAAATTATGCTAAGTTATACATTCCATTACTTGTTTAATTAACGATAAGTCCGCATCATATTAGCATCCTAATTGTGGTGTGTGATTTGGATTTCATTTGGAGTTGATTATTGAATATTTATTTAAGGCATTAAATAAATATTCAACATATAAACTATTAATGGATCTATAAACATTGATATTGACATATGGGTTATATATTTAATGACACTTGTATTACCTAAGTGGGACCACACCTTTTGCTAACCATGTTTACTTGCATACAAAATACCTAGATAATGAAATGAATAATAGAAAACACAAAAAATAGAAAAGGCAAAGAAATAAAAAGGAAAAGGAAAAGACCAAAGGAGCCCAACAGGCCAATCCGGCCTGCTAACTCTTTTCCCTCTTTCCTCTTTCCTCGGCCCGATCGAACCGGCCCAGTTGGCCCACGGACGCGGCCACCAAGCGACCGCCGGCCCAGCGAAGCCTGCAGCAGCCACGGCCCGCGAGCACACCATGTGCCTCGTTTCCTGCTTCTCCGCGCACAATGACATGTGGACCCCACTTGTCATAGCCTTCGTCATCCCCTTCTTTTCCCAATCGCGCCCGACAGCGCAACGGCCGTGCGGGGGATGGAATCTCCAATCCACCGTCCCCCGTGCGAACCGCCTTGGAGCCCCGTTGGATGGCCGCCACCGGGACCGGGATTAAGAGCCGACAGCTGGCCACGCGAGACGCATGACCATCGCGCGCGCGCTCGCCCGCCCGACACACCATGGCGCGCCGCGTTCCCGTTTCCCCGCCTTTCCTTGGCCGCTAAGGCAAAGGCGCTCCGCGACCGACACCGGAGCCCGCAAGAAGCCGAAGTGACCCCCTGGAGCCTCCCCGCCGCCTCGATCGCGCGATGACCATCATCACCGTCCGCCGTGCTCCATGGTGTGAGCGGCGCTATAAATGACCCGCCCCCGAGCTCTAGGTTTTCCCCGAGCCGCCGCCGCCCGGTGGCATAGCCATATTCCACACCAGCCCCGGCCATTGATCGGAGAAGGAGTAGGGAAGGAGAACAAGGAGGCGGGGAAAGAAGAAGGCGCCGCCGGACGTGAAGGAGAAGGACGCGCCGGACAAGAAGGAAATCGCCAGAGTACCAGCGCCGCCGGACTGCTACCGCGAGCTCGGCGACGGCTTCTTCCTCTACTTCGACGTTTGCACTGCTTCGCCACTCCACCACGCCAAGACCCTGCTCGCCTACACGACTCGGTGAGCACCGCCAAGAACGCCGCCGCTTTTCTTCCCCTTGCCCTGCTTCGAGGCCATGGCGCCGCCACCGCACGTAGGCCAAGCCGATGCCGGCTCGACACGCAGGCTACACACACGCACGCACGACACGTGACCTGCCAAGCTAACTTGAACCACGGCGGCCGGGAGGACGCCGGCTCGGGCCCGACCCCGTGAACGCGCCGGACCACCATGCCGTCGCCGGCAACATGCCCGTCGCGGCGAGGCAACACCGTGAGCACACCGTGCTAGCCCCCGGACGCCATACCCTTGGATCTAGACTTCGCCACACCGCGGCGCACCCCGTGCGCGCACTAGATGGAGAAGATGACCACCGCAGACCACTCTACCCGCGACCTTGCCGGTGGAGGTGCTCGAGAGCGCCGCCGTGCCGCCACCCTCACGCACCGCCCGGCCATCGCCTGCGTTGGTTGGGCCGAGCCGTCGCCGAGCCCCGGACCTAGCCGCCCGGCGATGGAGCCCGATATGGAGTCAATGCCTCGAGTACGGCGTCGCCGACCCACCGGAGCCCGCCGCAAGCTCGCTACTCGCGCGGACGCCGCCGTGATGCTCGGTTGCCGGGCCGTCGGTCGCGGCCGGGAATGGCCTCCCCGATGACCTCGACCAACGCAGGCGCGCCACACTGGAAGAACAAATGGCCGCAGCCGTGGCCGCCGCAAAGGCGCCGCCACTTGCCGCCACCTAGCCGGCGGGCGCCGGCGCCCGGAGCATCATCGCCTAGCGAAGACCCACCATAATGTTACCCTCGGAGCCGCGATGCCGATGCGCCCCGTTTTGGCCTCGAGACTCCACGTTGACGCCGCGCGGGAGACCAAGCCGCCGCGCGGCCATGTCCATCCCGGAGCGTGAGCAAAGATGGGGAGAAGATGGAGTTGGAGAAAGGAGATGGACGTGGTCCATGAGAGCCGTGCCACCGACAACGGGACCGCATGCTCACGACTACCATGCACCACCCTGGGACCCTAGTTCGCCATGATGATCCCGCGGCAACCGGTGTACGCGGACCAGGAGAAGGAGCAGACGGATGGACTAGGTCTATGCTAGACCATGAGTGCGGCCCACGCACCCAATGCCCGATGTCCACCATGAGCCACGCCCATGAACTCGCATGTAAACGAGCGACCGATCCACTTGATGACGTAGCAACGATATGATGACACGTGGCTGGCCGAGCTCGGGCCCACCGTCCCCGACCCGGCCCTACCTGTGCCCGCTTCCGACCGCGTAGTGTTGACCGGCCAACGATGACGTCATCGATGACGTCATGTGGACCCCACCGCCACGTCGCCGCTTGTGACACGTCGGCTGGACCCATCTGCCACGTGACCCGCGAAGAAGACACGTGGTCGCCCGCTATTATTCCGGCCCTTTTCTTTTTCGGGAATCAATTAAACTTCGGAAATTCATAACTAATTCATACGAGCTCCAAAAATAATGATCTTTATATCGAAATTCATCTAAAATTATGCTCCATATCATGAGCCTATGTTTGAGTGCATTTGGATCTTTTTGATATTCATTTGGTTCTTTGTGGATTCTATAGGAGTTTCGCTAACGCGACTATTATGTTTCGATTGCGTAGTCGATTTAGGAGGAGGAGCCCCGCCGACGACTACATCTCGACGGAGGAGGACTCGTACTCACAACTCGCTGGATTTGTACCACTACTTTCGACATCGCAGGTGTC
Source organism: Themeda triandra (assembly GCA_018135685.1). Taxonomy (NCBI): domain Eukaryota; kingdom Viridiplantae; phylum Streptophyta; class Magnoliopsida; order Poales; family Poaceae; genus Themeda; species Themeda triandra. The sequence continues at coordinate 20,140 of JAENPR010002841.1, forward strand.
ATGGCAAAAAAGACCTTCTTTAGAGAATCCTATTAGACATTGCATAATTAGACAGAATCGCTTAGCGCTTTATATTTGATTCCTTTGCTAGTATATTGATGCATGCTATTGCCCGAGCCATTATTACCTTGATTGAAACCCTTCACCATGTTACCCCCGCTTTTGCGCCGCACTTTATATTACTACCTCTCTCGCTTGCTTGCACTTTATATCACCATACTTATTATTATAACTCCACTTCGCATTGTATCCGTGATGTGATGCGGGTGGTGAACCTTGGGAATGGTTTAGCTTGGGATGCTAGACTTGGGAGGACTTGGTGGTGAGGATCTCGGAGGTATTGTGCGTGTGACTTGGGTGCGTGAGGGTGCGGGGTTGAGTCGATGACAGATCTACGACGAGTCTTGAGGGCGGGCCCTAAGACGAGTCTTGCCGGGGTGCATCCTAGGCATCCGATGAGAGGTACCGGGCGGGTACATGAGACTTGAGAAGACCCCCGGCGGAGATCCTCGGATGTATGATATGTGACTTAAGGAGATTTTTCCGGTGTGGAGAGCCCTCGAAGGAGGTGCCGTGGTGGCACGGTAAACTCAAACCCGTATGAAGATATCCCCGTCTGGTCCTACCTAAGGACCGATATATCGGGAGAACCGGAACCACGGACCTTTCGACACACCACTCGCTCTTGCTTTCGTAAGAGACGGAAGTTTGACTAGATCGGACGATGCCATTGCTGCTTGGAGTTGAGGGGAGTGGTATGTGGTGAGCTCGTACCATTCTATTCAACAAGCATTTCATTGGAGGGGTAGCCGGTTATCGTTGATCCTGCATCAAAGTGTTCCCGTAAGCCGTTACTTTCTAGGGCCGGGGTGGCAGGATGGTATTGTCCAGGCAGAAGGTCGTCCAAGGTCGCCTAGGCAAGGCACATGCCGATGATGGTGATCTCGTGGTACAGTGTACACACTCAGAGTTGATCGATCTATGCGCATACCGCGAACTCGGTTATGGCCATTCTCGTGACCACGCTTCGTCGACTAGTGAGAGGAGTGTTCTACCTTCCCCAGCTTTTCGGCCGTGAGTCCGGGTGTGGATGGGCCGGCCGAGACAGACCGAGAGGGAGTTGGTCTCGCCGACTTGAGTGTGAGATGTGGCGAGACTTGGTGATGGAGGTGTGGTGATGGATTTGAGATGGATTGAGATGGCTTTGAGATGGACTGAGATGGATTGGGACGGATGGGATGTGTGGGAATGGGAATGTGTTAAACTTGACTATATTATTATTATTGTTACTACTATTTATCACATCGCATGCGCTTTAGATGCAAACCATGCCTAAACTATAGGATTGCCAGATCCCTTTATTTTCTCTTTTCCACTAAAGCTCATTCGGTGCCGACCATGGCCTCGCACACATCCGGGCGGTGTGCAGATTTTCCCCGCTTCTCGCTGATGTCAAATGGATTAGAAGGTCTCGTCTACGCTCAAGTTGGAGTTTGAAGCCGCTTCCGCGTTACTTCCGCCTTCTCAAGCTGTCCCGGATGCTAGATATACTTTGTTACGCCTTGTGGCGTTGTAATTATTAATGTAAACCCTCTTTTTGTACTTTAGATTTATAGTTCGTTGTATGGAATTGATTATCGACTGTTGTATATCATTTCGTGAGATCTTCCCTTCGTGGAAAATTGGAGGATGTTTCAAAGCTTGGTATCACCCATGCTTGACCCTAGACGAGACCCTCAGGTTTGGACGATAGAATAGGTTGAGCCAGCCCTTCTTTCGATTATATTACCGACCTTTGCACCATTTTGTGCATGGCTTACCTCTTATTGGACTTGCTGACCATGTTCTTGGACTACTATACAAATGACGCCCTTCAAGAGCGTGCCCTTTCACTTTGAATACCACGATGGGTACACCCAAGATCAGCAAGAAGTGCTTCAAGATTGTGGACTCAAGACAAATAACAATAGACGTGCTAGAAATAGGTAGTGCCTAGAGGATTCAAGGTTTGCTACATGGTGACTCTACATATTCTCCCAAGTGAAGAGATGGTGCATCGAAGGTCTACACCATTTATGAGACGGAGACCACTGTTTTTACTGTTGTGCAGCTAATTGCACCTGCAACTCTTCAATTTGTGATGCAAGATGTGTAAAACTCCTCGAGCATGGCCTCCTAATGTCTATTACCCATGCCTCGATGCCTCCAATAGTGCCATAGGGTAATGGGATGAAGCCGAACACACCTAGACCCAAGTGTCTCGATAGAAAAAATTGAAGAAAGTCCCTTACCCACCGGGGCCACTCTATAGACAAGACCCATCATGATAAGGGGGTAGGTAGAGGAATGAAGATGAACCCCATTTAGCTACAAGTCATACCATGAGTAGAGTAGAATGTCTACCACTATGAGATAGCTACGCGTAGTACGTTTCCTCGCGAATCTCTTGGTATAGCTACCAAGGGTATCGCCTTGTAACTAAACCCAATGTAATGAGTGCTTGGATTTTATCACATTTTATGGTTCTTCTTGCATCTTTGATTGAGTGTAGGACTAGCTTAAAATGTTTTAAATTGTTTAAATTGCTTCATTACATTAAATTGCTAAAAAGTCATATCACTTGCACTAATATTTGGGACCGTTGCACCCGCATGACTACCCGCCGCCCAACGCCTCGAGGAACCAGCGCTACTCCTTCCCCGCACCGATCATCCGTGGTCATGCACTTGGTCGTAGACGGACGTGATCATCATGGCGGACGGTGGAACCTCGCACTCCTTCTCTCGCAGCATAGTAACTCCTTCGGTCGTGGTTCGCTTGATGGGGCCCCTATCTCGAAGAGATCTTCTTCTCGCCTCCGCCACCACCCACCGGGTGATGTTGCGGGAGGAGACCATCAGCCACCCCTTCGGCTGAAGTAATGGCTCAGCAGACGCACCTATGGAGAGACTCTTGCCGAGGATGCCGAATCGCTATCCACCCAATGACTTTCGCGGAAGTTGGAAGGATTCATGAAGCCTGTGCCACCCACCTATGACGGAACCGACCGAACCTCTCGTAGCCGATGACCGGCTCAGTGGAGATTGAGAAGAAGCTAAATGTGATAAAGTGCACTGGTGATGAGGAGCGTGTTGCGCCCGCCACCCACCAGCTCGTGTGCTCCACGCGATTGGTGGGATAGCCACCGCGGGCGCACACCAACCCCGCCAACATCTCCGGGAAGAGTTTGTGGAAGCTTTCATTGAGCACCACATTCCCGAAGGAGTCTTTGAAGCCAAGACCGAAGAGTTTCACGACATCGAATGGGCAAGGACAAGATATGCGAGTACACAACACGCTTCACTAACTTGCTACGCTATGCACCCCATACCAAGAAAGATGAGAAGGAAAAGGTTTACTACTATAGGAAAGGACTGAACTCAAAGATCAAGTTGAGCCTTAGTGGCGCCAAGAGTTACACCACGAATTTGATCGACGTATGCATCCGATTGAGAGAGATCGTATGGAAGCTATCAAGGAATACAAGGAAAAGAAGCGTAGACTAAAGGAATCATTTCGTCGTTCCGATCGCAAGAGGTACCGTGAAGATGCACCTCCGACGGACCGCACTCGCTACACCAAGGAGGATGTACCGATTCGGAGTTGGTATGATGGTACCTACATGTTGACGATCATTAAGTATCAATTTTATACCGTCAACGCAGCAAGAGAAAGGACTAATATGAGTTCACTTGTTAGATATAGGGGTTACACCACGTAATTCCACGAGTTTTGGTGGATTGTCTATTTCTCGTGGGGTTATGAAAGAGAACCAAAGGAGGCCCACATGTCATGATTACATAGAGATAAAGACCGAACGGGTAAAAAAATTGTATAATCTAGAAGACTCCGAAGGCGACCCCGAAGGCGGGACCCCACCGCGTGGTGGCCGGCCGACCCAGGTGGGGAGTCGGCCGACCCCCATCTCCACCAATCAGTGGAGTCTCGTGATCCCGCTCCACCGCCTTTGAGGATGAATAATTATCGTCCATTTAGGTCGGTTTGATCCGAGGGCTGTGGTTCATCCTAGGGGCTATATATTCGTAGCCCCCGGCCCTCGGGTGAAACCATTCAAGAGTTCATTCTCTCATCGAATTCGTAGAAGCCGTAGCCACCATCTCAATTAGAGCTCCATAGTTTAGTAGCATAGCTACATAGGAATAGATCTAGAGGGAATCAAGCCTAGCTTGGAGTCCGGATCTGTCGGAGTTCTTGGTAATTCCCCTACATTCTTGTAATATTCATCATTGTTCGTGATACTATGAGTAGTACTTTATTCTATTCTATTATATCGACTTGACTTTGCTCTATTTGATTATGTTCTCAATTATATTGTTCTTAGTTTACTTTTGATTATATGTTTAGCATAGTTGGACTAGAATTATGTTTATGCATAGGATCGTATAGCGCTTGCTCATTAGATCGATGGGTGAGTGGTAAATATTGTGTAGGCGGGTGCTAGACCGTATTTATCTCAAGGATTGCACCCTATATTCGGATCGTGAGGTAGATCGTGAGTGATGCCTCCCGTTGAGTCCTTTGTAGCCTCTTCTCCCGAGTATAGGTCTAGCGTAACAACCTATTACATTGAAGTCATTGCTATGTCTCTTGTCTCCTCCGTAATATCACTATGCATAGATGTAACCTTTTCCCGCCATGATTGCTAGATGTTCTTGCACTAATCATTGTATGCTTTGATTTTATAGTTAGAATAACATAGGATTATACCCTAGATCGTCCTAGTCCATGCTAGTGTTATAAGCTTAGAGTGCTAAGTTGAGATGGCTTATTACTATTATTTTATGTGGCTAAATGCTCTCATTTATCTTATGTCATTTATCATTCATTCCTATATTTTATGTGACACTTACCCCGCATGAGATGATTGATACGTACAAGGTTAAGCTCTCCATTATAGCATGTGCATTGCTCATCACTCATTATCCAAAGGCATTCCCTTCCCAAAGGGGTAAAATTATAAATAACGATACCTGGATTACTCCCGGTTAAAATGCTACGATGATATATTCTCAGGCGCTGCGGAACCTTTCTTTATTTCGCCATGTTGTGGATGCACTTAATAGACATCAACAAGCATTTTTGGCCGCTGTCGGGGAAGGTTGAAAGCCAATGGATAATGAGCAGCATTGCACTACATAATGAGATTGAGCACCGTCACCATTCTCTACTCATACACCCTTACCCTTGTCTTTCGTCTATTTTATATCTTATGTGGTAATGTATGAAAAAGACAATTCTTCCGATAACTATATTGACGATCCGTAAGCTTTATTTAGGAAGAGCGTAAGCAAGTTGAAGAAGACCAATCAATCATCATCATCAACTCAACTTGAAGTTTGTCGGCGTAAAGTCAACCTTTCGTGCGAGACTTGACACCGCCGTTTGAAGCCATGGCAAACAAGTCACTCCGCGAGTTCTCACCCCCACTACGGACAACATTCGCACTGACCACCAAGGACATCGAAGGAGCTTGAGCTCAAGCTCGCACCGATCAACATGGTGCAAGCAAGCCGCTCTGTGGGAAGGCCCATGAAGATGCTAGTGCTCATCTCCAACACTTTCTGGAGATTTGTAGCACATTCACTATCAAGGATGTCCCTGTGAGATGCTATACTACTTTGCCTCTTCCCATTCTAACTCTTGGGGAGAGCGAAGCAAAGGGTTCTACGCCAATAAGGAGAAGAATACTACGTGGGCACTATGTTCCACCAATTTCTTGGCGAAGTTCTTCCCCATGGGCAAGACAAATGCTCTTCGTGGGAAGATATCAAGCTTTCAAAGAACACCATGATGAGACCGTCCCTAAGCTTGGGAGCGCTTTCAAGATTACATCCTCGAGTGTGTCCTCATCATGGCATGGAGAATTGGCCGCTTGCGCATATTCTACCATGGGCTTAGCAACAAAAGACACGTGAGACGATGGATGCTGCTGCCGGAGGTGCATTCTTATCACTCACTATTCCTCAAGCCACGCCTCTTGTGGAGAAGATGGCATCCAACCAAGGTTGGAGTGAAGAAAGAACTCGACCCGCAAGAGAGGTGGAGGAATGCACCAATTTAAAGAGGTAGACATGTCAGCTCGGGCCAAAATGGATTTGCTAATGAAGAGGCTCAAGGAGAGAGCCCTGCAGAAGAAAGAAGTCATGCATATACATGATGCTCGCATGACATGTGAAGAGTGTGGAGAGATCACACAGTGCTAACCGCCAGAGTCAAGGAGGACGTGAACTACCTCAACAACAACAACAATAATAATTACTATCGTCCCCGCGTAATCAAGGTTGGAATCAATGCCAGAGGCCTAACTACTCGTGCAATTATTCAGCAACTATCAAGGTAACAACTCTTCCTAGAATAATTACAACCACCCGCCTTTGAGAGAGTTAGTGCCGAATCAAGGCAAGATGATGGACAATTCGTCCAAGAAGCCGCATCAAATGACAAGGTCCTAGAGACACTCGCCATCAGGATGGATGGCTTTTCCAATGCCATCAAGAGTCAGCCACTCTTCAACAAGATACTTGAGTCGCAGTACAAATGCCTTGTTAACCTTTGCTCCCGCCACCGGTCAAGGTAAACCGGCAGACAACCCGAAGAGCTCGAGACCGCAAATCTCGTTGATATATTCAATGTAGAAGATAGCCGGAGTGATCCATCGAAAGGATCATGGATTGACTCAACTCGCCAATCAAGAAGGGCGATCCAGGGAGACCTACCATTCCGATCCCCATTGGAAGTACTAACCCCCAATGAGGCAACTGCGACTTCGGTGCAAGCATCAACATCATGCCAAGAGTGATATATGAAAAGCTATTCGATGCCCCTTAGCATACACAACTATGTGCTTATAGCTTGCAGATCAGCCACTCCGTGTCCCTTTGGGAGTACTTGAAGACATATGTGTACGAGTAGGCAACTCGTATGTTCCAGCCAGACTTCGTGGTAGTGGATGTGCAGTAGTGATGAAAGGTCCCCCGTCATTTTGGGACGACCATTCTTGAACACCGCCGGAGCCATCATGTATGCCAACACCGCCAAGATCATCTTCAACATCAAGGGCAAGAGAGAAACCTTCTTCTTCAAGAACAGAAAGTGCCGCAGCTTCCAAGACATCCTCATCACAGAATGCTGAGAAGAAGAAGAATCCACTAAGAAGAGCAAGAACAAGAATAAGAAGACCAAGAAGACGGAGACGCAAGGATGGTCAACCGCAGTCCATAAGGAGCATGACCACCTACCAGTCCCCACGTCTCGATCAAGAAGGATGACCCTGTGTGTCCCAACCATCCAATGCTCCATCAACAAGCTCTTTCAATAAAACCGTGTGACACCGGATCGGGCCAACATCATGGCCAAGGTAACTTATGAGTATCTATATGGCACTATGCCTTTGGAGCCTACCTATGCACAAACCTGCAGATGGCAGATCAGACATTCCGCTTCGTCGAAGGAGAAGTGAAGGATGTCCTCATCCGTATAGATGACCATTATGTCCCTGCTGTACTTCTAGTCATTGACATGGGAGATGACTACGATCCTCCAATCATCCTAGGAAGACCATTCCCGAACACCACCAGCTATCATCTATATTGGGACAGAGAGATCCATTTCCACTTTCCCACCGAGAAGGTACGCCGCTACTTCAATAATAATTATATAATCACCGAGGAGCCCAAGAAGAACAGAGCAAGGAGAAGGCAGCGTACCCATCGCGTAACAAGAAGAACATCACGCATGGATGGGCCGACTATGAGGGAGAAGTGTCTAGATATGAAGATCGAATAAAAGAAGAACATTGTAGAAGAACCCGAAGAAGAGGTGCTACCAAGAAAACCAAGTGCCCCAAGAAGCTTCCTCCTCAAGGTCATCTTCTCCAACAAAGAAGGTGTGGAAAGTAAAAGTAAAATCAGAATCAATTCCTACACACGAGGCGACATCATCCGAGGCGCCACCAATGCGCCCTTGAAAATGAGCGAACATGACAAGTCCTGTTCGGAGGACTTAAAACCACCGAACGCCGCGCCAAGAGGTAACTTGGTATTTATCGCAATTACTTTTCAGCATTATATTTTAACCTTAGCATATTTACTTCCCTTCTTGCATCTTAGTTGCATCTTTACTCTTTATCTCTCGCATTTGAAAAGAAAATAAAGATGTTGTGCATTTGCATCCGTAAAATCATTAAGCCCCATGTGGATAATCATTCACCGTGGTGGCACAAAAATAATTTCTCAAGATATTTATTTCCCCCGTCTGGCATTCCTTAAATAATAAAAAGATAAAAATATTTCTTGTGATCCCGTTAGAATGAATTTTTAAGTTAAGAAAGTTCTAGACAACCAAGGCCTAGAGGTTTTTATCACTAACGCTAATTAGTTCCACAAGCTTTGTTGTCTATTTGAGCTTCACGTAACATCAAGGATCAAGAAGAGCTAACAAGCAAAAGGACATCCAAATTTCTATCGGAGTGCCGCCCCCGGACACTTGAATGCCGCCAACCATCAACATCTACACTCCTAGAGGACTAGAACGCCTTCATTGCCCGGTCAAAGAACATCGCAGACTATGTCAACATCCCGCCTTGGGGGAGGGCATCCCCCGTATACCAAGCTAAGTGTCTCCAACTTATCTAATTATGCTTTATTAAAGTATGCTTTGTTAAAACCACTAAAAAAAGATGCATAACCATAGAAACCTTAAAGATTTCCTTATTTATCTTTTCTACTTTTGGAGAGCTCTTGCAACTGCCTTTAAAAGTGATCCCTAGAATAAACTCTACATGGAGATGATGAATAGTTGCTCGCCATAAGTTCCTTTCAAGTACCTAGTTTTCAACCTTGCACTCTCCGAGTTTTGGACACAACCGTTTAGATTTGAGATTTGCTCGAACTCCGAAACTTGTGGGTAGCGAATACTTGATCTAAGTCTAGGTGGTTGACGGGTATGATATGGGAAGGTTTTGAGCTGCTGTCCATCTTGTTCCTAGAGATACTAGAGTTCGAGAATTTATCTGAAAATATTAAATTCCCGCATGATGAGTTCCTTTATGATGAGAGTTCAAATTCCTACCACAAATGCCCATATATTCATGCTTACTAGATTAGAAAACCCATCTCGTTTATATAGATCATATTGTAGGTTTGAGTGTAGATTTTATAGGCATTGAGTGTGGTTATGCCGTGGACCCATAAGGAATTAGTCACGCAATAAAGTCAATACTATGTGCTCTCCATCCATTGATCTATGCTACTTCTGTCCTCGAAGCATGCACCCATTTTATAAATGTTACATTCATTCGTACTTCTATTCCTCGAAGTACCACCCACATATAGATCCATATCCACCACATATTGTGCTACCTCTCTACCCGGAGGATACGCACTTATGCCGCTCCTACACCGGGGAGTATGCATCCATCCATCCATTCCATCCACATATACATACGCCATTCATTTTCACTTCATCCAGAAAAAAGGTTCTACTCCCTATCTTGAGAGTGAACATCTAGAAATAATCATCGCCGATCTATTTGCCTACATAAAAAGCCCGCCATTATCATTTCAAGTTATACACTCCCCGTTGCTAAAGTTTCGTTTCCGTGAGGATTGCTGACTAAAAAAAAAAAGAGAGAGAGAGAGAGAAAAAAAAAGAAAAAAGAAAGAAAGAAAAGAGTAGCCAAGTCCTTCCATTCAAGAAGTTTCAAGGTTTCCAAATAAAAGGGAGTCATGTTATCCCCAAAGGAGCGAGTGTAGAAGTAGATGTTCACCGCTGAGTATCACCCCTCATAATCATTTTCTTATCACCATCATACTATCATCATCCTATATCATCTCATCCATTCCACTTCCTCATTCACATGCACATATGACTTTATTATTATTTTAGTTCCTATTGATCCATGTCTTAACCGTGCAATATATGCAAGTGAGTTTGAGTGTCTCCCCACCTATGAGCTCCACATAAGCCTATTAGAAAGTAGGGTGAGAGAGAGAGAAGGCACTTTTCACTATGCCTTAGTTCCACAAATACCACATATTTTGAGAAAAGAGAGAAGGCATACACTACTCATGCCTTGGAGAGGATCCAAAAATACCACAAATGAGAGACTTGAAAGGTTCATACAAGGAACTCTCAGTTTTATTTCAAATCTTGCAAAACTCCGGGATAATAGTTGATCAAAGAGCTTAGAAACATGGCGCTTGACTTGACCGCTCTATCTTTCAACTACTCAAGACCCAAGTGACAGTTTACAAGCCCCATGGTGAAAGGTAATATGAGTGAGTTTTGAGTCAGATAGTTCACTCTAATCCGAGGAGAGTTCTTGTTTGAACGCATGTGTACTTGTGAGGAATGAAAGCATTGTAGCAACTCCCGATCCATCATCGAGTCTATCTTTGCTCGTGACGAGCAAAAGGTAAGCTTGGGGGAGTTTGTTGACGATCGTTAAGTATCAATTTTATACCGTCAACGCAGCAAAGAGAAAGGACTAATATGAGTTCACCCTTGTTAGATATAGGGGTTACACCGACAGAATTCCACGAGTTTTGGTGATTGTCTATTTCTCGGGCAGGGGGTTATCAAAGAGAACCAAAGCGAGGCCCACATGTCATGATTACATAGAGATAAAGACCGAACGTGTAAAATTGTATAATCTAGAAGACTCCGGTATACACCGAAGGCTGGACCCCACTGCGTGGGTGGCCGCCGGCCGACCTGTGGGGAGTCGGCCGACTCCCCATCTTCCACCAATGGCGTGGAGTCTCGTGGATCCCGCCTCCACCGCCTTTGAGGATGAATAATTATCGTCCATTTAGGCTCTGCTTGATCCGAGGGCCGTGGTTCATCCTAGGGGCTATATATTCGGGAGCCCCGGCCCCTCGGTGAAACCCTAAGAGTTCATTCTCTTCATCATCAGGATTCGAGAAGCCAGAGCCACCATCTCAATTAGAGCTCCATAGTTTAGTAGCATAGCTACATAGGAATAGATCTAGAGGGAATCAAGCCTAGCTTGGAGTCCGGATCTGGCCGGAGTTCTTGGTAATTCCCTCTACATTCTTATAATATTCATCATTGTTCGTGATACTATGAGTAGTACTTTATTCTATTCTATTATATCGTTTTTGACTTTGCTCTATTTGATTATGTTCTCAATTATATTGTTCTTAGTTTACTTTGATTATATGTTTAGCATAGTTGGACTAGAATTATGTTTATGCATAGGATCGTATAGCGCTTGCTCATTAGATCGATGGGTGAGTGGTAAATATTGTGTAGGCGTGGTGCCTAGACCGTATTTATCTCACATTGCACCCTATATTCCGATCATGAGGTAGATCACGGAGTGACAGTCCCGTTGAGTCCTTTGTATTCCTTCTCCCGTTGGTAGGTCTTAGCGTAACAACCTATTACATTGAAGTCATTGCTATGTCTCTTGTCTCCTCCGGTAATATCACTATGCATAGATGTAACCTTTTCCGCCATGATTGCTAGATGTTCTTGCACTAATCATTGTATGCTTTGACTTTATAGTTAGAATAACATAGGATTATACCCTAGATCGTCCTAGTCCATGCTAGTGTTATAAGCTTAGAGTGCTAAGTTGAGATGGCTTATTACTATTATTTTATGTGGCTAAATGCTCTCATTTATCTTATGTCATTTATCATTCATTCCTATATTTTATGTGACACTTACCCGTATGAGATGATTGATACGTACAAGGTTAAGCTCTCCATTATAGCATGTGCATTGCTCATCACTCATTATCCAAAGGCATTCCCTTCCCTGGTAAAATTATAAATAACGATACCTGGATTACTCCCGGTTAAAATGCTACGATGATATATTCGTATGCGCCATAACCTTCTTTATTTCAACCTGCACTTAATAGACATCAATAAGCATTTTTTGGATACCAAGCAAGTCAGGAAGGTTGAAAGCCAATGGATAATGAGCAGCATTGCACTACATAATGAGATTGAGCACTCCGTCATTCTCTACTCATACAACTCCCTACCCTTTGTTCTTTTCGCCTATTTTATATCTTATGGTGGTAATGTATGAAAAGACAAATTCTTTCTCGATAACTATATTGACTATCCGTAAGCTTTATTTAGGAAAGCCGTATGCTGAAGAAGACCACTCAATCATCATCATCAACTCAACTTGAAGTTTGTCGGGCGTAAAGTCAACTCGCGGCGAGACTTGACACCTATTGCCATGGCAAACAAGTCACCTCGAAGAGTTCTCGGGATTCTACTACGGACAACATTCGCATCGGACCAAACCGCGGACATCGGTTGAGCTTTGAGCTCAAGCCTGCACCGATCAACATGGTGCAAGCAAGCCGGTTACGTGGGAAGGCCCATGAAGATGCTAGTGCTCATCTCCAACACTTCGGAGATTTGTAGCACATTCACTATCAAGGATGTCCCCAGAGATGCTATACTACTTCGCCTCTTCCCATTCTCACTCTTGGGGAGAGCGAAGCGTGGTTCTACGCCAATAAGGAGAAGAATACTACGTGGGCACTATGTTCCACCAATTTCTTGGCGAAGTTCTTCCCCATGGGCAAGACAAATGCTCTTCGTGGGAAGATATCAAGCTTTCGGCAACATCATGATGAGGCTGTCCCGAAGCTTGGGAGCGCTTTCAAGATTACATCCTCGAGTGTCCTCATCATGGCATGGAGAATTGGCTGCTTATGCGGACATTCTACCATGGGCTCAGCAACGACACACGTGAGACGATGGATCTTTGCTGGGAGGTGCATTCTTATCACTCACTATTCCTCAAGCCACGGCTCTTGTGGAGAAGATGGCATCCAACCAAGGTTGGAGTGAAGAAAGAACTCGAGACCCGCAAGAGAGGTGGAGGAATGCACCAGTGAAGGAGGTAGACATGCTTGTACGCAAAATGGATCTGCTAATGAAGAGGCTCGATGAGAGAGCCCGAGAGAAGAAAGAAGTCATGCATATACATGATGCTCGCATGACATGTGAAGAGTGTGGAGAGATTGGGCACACGGGTGCTAGCGCCCGGGCTGAAGGAGGACGTGAACTACCTCAACAACAACAACAATAATAATTACTATCGTCCTCAGCGAATCAAGGTTGGAATCAACAGAGGCCTAACTACTCGGGCAATTATTCGAGCAACTATCAAGGTAACAACTCCTCCTACAATAATTACAACCAGCCGCCTTTGAGAGAGTTAGTCTTGAATCAAGGCAAGATGATGGACAATCTGTCCAAGAAGCGACATCAAATGACAAGGTCCTAGAGACACTCCCACATTGTAATGGATGGCTTTTCCAATGCCATCAAGAGTCACTTAGCTTCAATAAGATACTTGAGTCGCAGTACAACAGTTTTTGTTAACCTTGCTCCCGCCATCGGTCAAGGTAAACTGGCAGATAACCGAAGAGCTCGAGATCGCAAATCTCGATGATATTCAATGTAGAAGATAGCCGGAGTGGATCCATCGAAGGACATGGATTGACTCAACTCACAATCAAGAAGGGCGATCCAGGGAGACCGGGCCATTCCGATCCCCATTGGAAGTACTAATTTAATGAGGCAACTGCACTTCGGGTGGCATCAACATCATGCCAAGAGTAATATATGAAAAGCTATTCGATGCCCCTTAGCATACACAACTATGTGCTTACAGCCTATGCATCACCATTGGGTATTCCTTTGGGAGTACTTGAAGACATATGTGTACTGGTAGGCAACTCGTATGTTCCAGCAGACTTCGTGGTAGTGGATACAGGCAGGATGAAAGGTCCCCTCGTCATTTGGGACGACCATTCTGAACACTGCTGGAGCCATCATGTATGCCAACACTCGCCAAGATCATCTCTCAACATCAAGGGCAGAGAGAAACCTTCTTCTTCAAGAACAGAAGTGTCATAGCTTCCAAAGACACCCCCACGTATCAGTAATGCTGGAGAAGAAGAAGAATCCAGCCTAAGAAGAGCAAGAACAAGAATAAGAAGACCAAGAAGACGGAGACGCAAGGATGGTCACGGTAGTCCATAAGGAGCATGACCACCTACTCAAAGTCCCCACGTCCGATCAAGAAGGATGACCTGTGTGTCCCAACCATCCAATGCTCCATCAACAAGCTCTTTCAATAAAAACTCTGGTCTGACACCGGATCGGGCAACATCATGGCCAAGCAACTTATGAGTATCTATATGGCACTATGCCTTTGAGCCTACCCATGCACACCGGCAGATGGCGTACTGCATATTCCGTCGTCGAAGGAGAGTGAAGATGTCCTCATCCAGAGATGACCATTATGTCCCCACAGACTTTCTAGTCATGACATGGAGATGACTACGATCCCCCAATCATCCTAGGAAGACCATTCCCAACACCACCGTAGCTCATCATCTATATTGGGACAGAGAGATCCATTTCCACTTTCCCACGAGAAGGTACGCTTACTTCAATAATAATTATATAATCACCGATGAGCCTAAGAAGAATGGAAAGCAAGGAGAAGGCAACCTGGCCGCTGCAACAAGAAGAACATCACTATAGATGGATGGGTCGATTTATAAGGGAGAAGTTTCTGTGATATGAAGATCGATACTTAAAAGAAGAACATTGTAGAAGAACCCTAAGAGGTGCTACCGTAAGAAAACTAAGTGCCCCAAGAAGCTTCCTCCTCAAGGTCATCTTCTCCAACAAAGAAGGTGTGGAAAGTAAAAGTAAAATTAGAATCAATTCCTACACACGAGGCGACATCATCCGAGGCGCTACCTAATGCGCCCTTGAAAATGAGCGAACATACAAGTCCTTGTCGGAGGACTTAAAACCACCGAACGCCGCGCCCAAGAGGTAATCTCTGTATTTATCAAGAATTACTTTTCAAAGATTGCATTTTTTTCCTTAGCATATTTACTTCCTTCTTGCATCTTAGTTGCATCTTTACTCTTCTATCTCCTCGCATTAGAAAAGAAAATAAAGATGTTGTGCATTTGCATCCAAAATCATTAAGCCCCATGTGGATAATCATTCACCTGGTGGCACAAAAATAATTTCTCAGCATATTTATTTTCCCGTCGGCATTCCTTAAATAATAAAAGATAAAAATATTTTTGAGATCGTTAGAATGAATTTTTAAGTTAAGAAAGTTCTAGACAACCAAAGCCTAGAGGTTTATCACTAACGCTTAATTAGTTCCACAAGCTTTGTTGTCTATTTGAGCTTCATTTAACATCAAGGATCAAGAAGAGCTAACAAGCAAAAAGGACATCCACCCCCTATCTAGAGTGCCGCTCGGACACATGAATGTCGGCTCTAATGTTAACTATCTACTACACTCCCCGGAGGACTAGAACGTCTTCATTGCCTCGCAACATCGCTTAATTATGTCAACATCCAAACTTGGGGAGGGCATCCCCGTATACCAAGCTAAGTGTTCCAACTTATCTAATTATGCTTTATTAAAGTATGCTTGTTAAAACCACTAAAAAAGATGCATAACCATAGAAACCCGCAAAAGATTTCCTTATTTATCTTTCTACTTTGAGCTCTTGCAACTGCCTTTAAAAGTGATCCCTAGAATAAACTCTATATGGAGATGATGAAGAAGTTGCTCCGCTGTGAATTCCTTTCAAGTACCTAGTCAACCTTGCACTCTCCCGAGTTTTGGACACAACTGCTTAGATTTGAGATTTGCTCGAATCAAACTTGTGGGGTAGCTTAATACTTGATCTAAGTCTAAAGGGGTTGACGGCATGATATGGGAAGGTTTTGAGCTGGCCGGGCCCATCTTGTTCCTAGAGATACTAGAGTTCGGAGAATTTATCTTTGAAAATATTAAATTCCTGCATGATGAGTTCCTTTATGATGAGAGTTCAAATTCCTACCACACCATATATTCATGCTTACTAGATTAGGAAAACCCATCTGTTTATATAGATCATATTGTAGGTTTGAGTGTAGACTTTATAGGCATTGAGTGTGGTTATCTTGTGGACCCATAAGGAATTAGTCATGCGTTAAAGTCAATACTATGTGCTCTCCATCCATTGATCTATGCTACTTCGTCCTCGAAGCATGCACCCATTTTATAAATACTACATTCATTTTACTTCGTTCCTAGAAGTACCACCCACATATAGATCCATATCCACCACATATTGTGCTATCTCTACCGGAGATACGCACTTATCTTTACTACCACAGGGAGTACGCATCCATCCATCCATTCCATCCACATATACATACGCCATTCATTTCACTTCATCCGAAAGGTTCTATTCCTATCCTGGGAGTGAACATCTAGAAATAATCATCGCCGTTCTATTTGCCTACATAAAAGCTCCAGTCATTATCATTTCAAGTTATACACTCCCGTTGCTAAAGTTTCGTTTCAGAGGATTGGTTGCTCTAAAAAAAAAAGAAAGAGAAAAAAAGAAAAAAGAAAGAAAGAGTAGCCAAGTCCTTCCATTCAAGAAGTTTCAAGGTTTCCAAATAAAGGGAGTCATGTTATCCCCAAAGGAGCAAGTGTAGAAGTAGATGTTCACCAGTGAGTACCCCTCATAATCATTTCCTTATCACCATCATACTATCATCATCCTATCATCTCATCCATTCCACCCTCATTCACATGCACATATGACTTTATTATTATTTTAGTTCCTATTGGATCCATGTCTTAACTCTGCAATATATGCAAGTGAGTTTGAGTGTCTCCCCACCCATGAGCTCCATATTAGGAAAGTAGGGGCATAGAGAGAAGGCACTTTTTCACTATGCCTTAGTTCCACAAATGGCCACATATTCTCGAGAAAAGAGAGAAGGCATATTACCTACTCATGCCTTGGAGAGGATCCAAAATACCATGAGAGACTTGGAAAGGTTCATACAAGGAACTCGAGTTTTATTTCAAAACCTTGCAAAAACTCCGGGATAATAGTTGATCAAGCGAGAAACATGGCGCTTGACTTGACCGTTCTATCTTTCAACTACTCAAGACCCAAGTGGCGGTTACAAGCCCCATGGTGAAAGGTAATATGAGTGAGTTTTGAGTCGGGATAGTTCACTCTAATCCGAAGGAGAGTTCTTGTTTGAACGCATGTGTACTTATGAGGAGTGAAAGCATTGTGGCAACTCCCGATCCATCACTGAGTCTATCTTTGCTCGGGGACGAGCAAAGGTCGCTTGGGGAGTTTGTTGACGATCGTTAAGTATCAATTTTATACCGGCCAACTTGAGAAGAGAAAGGACTAATATGAGTTCGCTTGTTAGATATAGGGGTTACACTGATGTAATTCCATGAGTTTTGGTGATTGTCTATTTCGGGGGTTATCGGGCAGAGAACCAGCGAGGCCCACATGTCATGATTACATAGAGATAAAGACCGAACGGGTAAAATTGTATAATCTAGAAGACTCCGTAGGCAAACTTCGGAAGGCCGGGCCCACCTCGCGGGGTGGCCGGTCGGCCCGACCCCCATCTCCACCCTGAGCGGGTGGAGTCTCGTGTGGATCCCCCTCCACCGCTTTCGAGGATGAATAATTATCGTCCATTTAGGTCGGTTTGATCCGAGGGGTCATGGTTCATCCTAGGGGCTATATATTCGAGCCCCGGCCCCGGTGAAACCCTAATTCATTCTCTCATCGAGAATTCGAGAAGCCGAGCCACCATCTCAATTAGAGCTCCATAGTTTAGTAGCATAGCTACATAGGAATAGATCTAGAGGGAATCAAGCCTAGCTTGGAGTCCGGATCTGTCGGAGTTCTTGGTAATTCCCCTCTACATTCTTGTAATATTCATCATTGTTCGTGATACTATGAGTAGTACTTTATTCTATTCTATTATATCGAGACTTGACTTTGCTCTATTTGATTATGTTCTCAATTATATTGTTCTTAGTTTACTTTGATTATATGTTTAGCATAGTTGGACTAGAATTATGTTTATGCATAGGATCGTATAGCGCTTGCTCATTAGATCGATGGGTGAGTGGTAAATATTGTGTAGGCGTGGTGCCTAGACCGTATTTATCTGCGATTGCACCCTATATTCCGGATCGTGAGGTAGATCGCGGGAGTGACGGTCTGTTGAGTCCTTTGTAGCCCTTCTCCAGAGTATAGGTCTAGCGAACAAACCTATTACATTGAAGTCATTGCTATGTCTCTTGTCTTCTCTGGTAATATCACTATGCATAGATGTAACCTTTTCCCGCCATGATTGCTAGATGTTCTTGCACTAATCATTGTATGCTTTGACTTTATAGTTAGAATAACATAGGATTATACCCTAGATCGTCCTAGTCCATGCTAGTGTTATAAGCTTAGAGTGCTAAGTTGAGATGGCTTATTACTATTATTTTATGTGGCTAAATGCTCTCATTTATCTTATGTCATTTATCATTCATTCCTATATTTTATGTGACACTTACCATGTATGAGATGATCGATACAGACAAGGTTAAGCTCTCCATTATCGCATGTGCATTGCTCATCACTCATTATCCAGTGCATTCCCTTCCCAGTGGTAAAATTATAAATAACGATACCTGGATTACTCCGGTTAAAATGCTACGATGATATATTCGTGCTTGCGGAACCCTCTTTATTTCAGTTGCACTTAATAGACATCAACACTAGACCCTTTCGACTCTCTGACCATGGCACCATTTCACTCACGGATCACCTCGCTCAAA
>JAENPR010003044.1:0-11689 GCA_018135685.1 Themeda triandra
TATTGGGCAGATGACTAAGACGCCTTTTCTCGTGTTTTCCCGAGAGAAAGGCCCGACTTATTGAACAAGTACATTGTTGACGGTCGTTAAGTATCAATTTTATACCGTCAACGCAGCAAGAGAAAGGACTAATATGAGTTCACCTGTTAGATATAGGGGTTACACCGACGTAATTCCACGAGTTTTGGTGATTGTCTATTTCTCAGGGGTTATCGAAAGAGAACCAAAGGAGGCCCACATGTCATGATTACATAGAGATAAAGACCGAACGGGTAAAATTGTATAATCTAGAAGACTCGGCAAACCCCAAGCCGGGCCCACCGCGGTGGCCACGGCCGACCAGGGGGAGTCGGCCGACACCTCCACCAATCGTGGAGTCTCGTGGATCTGCCTCCACCGCCTTTGAGGATGAATAATTATCGTCCATTTAGGTCGGTTTGATCCGAGGGTGTGGTTCATCCTAGGGGGCTATATATTCGAGCCCCTGGCCCTGGGTGAAACCCTAATTCATTCAAGAGTTCATTCTCTCATCGGAATTCGGAAGCAGAGCCACCATCTCAATTAGAGCTCCATAGTTTAGTAGCATAGCTACATAGGAATAGATCTAGAGGGAATCAAGCCTAGCTTGGAGTCCGGATCTGTCGGAGTTCTTGGTAATTCCCTCTACATTCTTGTAATATTCATCATTGTTCGTGATACTATGAGTAGTACTTTATTCTATTCTATTATATCGACTTGACTTTGCTCTATTTGATTATGTTCTCAATTATATTGTTCTTAGTTTACTTTGATTATATGTTTAGCATAGTTGGACTAGAATTATGTTTATGCATAGGATCGTATAGCGCTTGCTCATTAGATCGATGGGTGAGTGGTAAATATTGTGTAGGCATGGTGCCTAGACCGTATTTATCTGCGATTGCACCCTATATTCCGGATCGTGAGGTAGATCGCGGAAGTGACAGTTCCGTTGAGTCCTTTGTAGCCCTTCTCCCGAGTATAGGTCTAGCAGAACAAACCTATTACATTGAAGTCATTGCTATGTCTCTTGTCTTCTCTGGTAATATCACTATGCATAGATGTAACCTTTTCCCGCCATGATTGCTAGATGTTCTTGCACTAATCATTGTATGCTTTGACTTTATAGTTAGAATAACATAGGATTATACCTAAAAATTCGTCCTAGGTCATGCTAGTGTTATAAGCTTAGAGTGCTAAGTTGAGATGGCTTATTACTATTATTTTATGTGGCTAAATGCTCTCATTTATCTTATGTCATTTATCATTCATTCCTATATTTTATGTGACACTTACCTTGTATGAGATGATCGATCTGAGACAAGGTTAAGCTCTCCGTTATTGCATGTGCATTGCTCATCACTCATTATCGAGTGCATTCCCTTCGAGTGGTAAAAATATAAATAACGATACGGATTACTCTAGGTTAAAATGCTACGATGATATATTACGTAAACTTTGCGGAACCTTCTTTATTTCGGTTGCACTTAATAGACATCAACAAGCATTTTTGGCGCCGATTTTGCGGGGAAGGTTGAAAGCCAATGGATAATGAGCAGCATTACACTAGATAATGTGATTGAGTTGTCTTTGTCATACTAACCCTTCTCTGACGGGATTACCCTTGTTTGTCTACTTGTGTATCTTATGCGGGGTAATCAAGACAATTCTTCTGATAATTATATTGACAATCCGAAGCTTTTATTCGGGGAAGGCCGGGAAGCAAGTTGAAGAAGACCAATCAATCATCATCATCAACACAACTTGGAAGTTTGTCGGAAAGCGAAGAATCGACCTTTCGTTCGAGACTTGACACCGAGCGTTTGAAGCCTTGGCGAACAAGTCACTTGCCAGCGAGTTCTCGGCTCAACTACGGACAACATTCGTATTGGACATTTGCGGTTTATTGAAGGAGCTAATCAACATGGTGCAAGCAAGCCGGTTACGCTGGGAAGGCCCATGAAGATGCTAGTGCTCATCTCCAACACTTTACGGGAGATATGTAGCACATTCACTATCAAGGATGTCCCCGAGAGATGCTATACTACTTCGCCTCTTCCCATTCTCACTCTTGGGGAGAGCGAAGCGGTGGTTCTACGCCAATAAGGGAAAAGAATACTACGTGGGCACTATGTTCCACCAATTTCTTGGCGAAGTTCTTCCCCGTGGGCAAGACAAATGCTCTTCGTGGGAAGATATCAAGCTTTCGAAACAACACCATGATGAAACTGTCCCGAAGCTTAGGAGCGCTTTCAAGATTACATCCTCGAGTGTCTCATCATGGCATGGAGAATTGGCTGCTTATGCGGACATTTCTACCATGGGCTTAGCAAGCACACGTGAGACGATGGATCTGTATTTGGAGGTGCATTCTTATCACTCACTATTCCTCGGAGCCACGGCTCTTGTGGAGAAGATGGCATCCAACCAAGGTTGGAGTGAAGAAAGAACCGGACCCAAGAGGTGGAGGAATGCACCCATTTGAAAGAGGTAGACATGCGTACGCCAAAATGGATTTGCTAATGAAGAGGCTCGATGAGAGAGCCCCGGAAGAAGAAAGAAGTCATGCATATACATGATGCTCGCATGACATGTGAAGAGTGTGGGTGGCAGGCACACGGGTGCTAGCTTGCCCAGTGAAGGAGGACGTGAACTACCTCAATAACAACAACAATAATAATTACTATAAATCCTCAGGCGGGGGAATCAAGGTTGGAATCAACGGCGGAGGCCTAACTACTCGGGGCAATTAGGCAACTATCAGGTAACGGCTCCTCCTACAATAATTACAACCGGCCGCCTTTGAGAGAGTTAGTCTTGAATCAAGGCAAGATGATGGACAATACTGTCCAGAAGGCGACATCAAATGACAAGGTCCTAGAGACACTCGCAATAGGATGGATGGCTTTTCCAATGCCATCAAAAGTCGAAACTTCAACAAGATACTTAGTCACGGTACAACTGGCTTGTTAACCTTGCTCCCTTCAGCCAAGGTATAGCGCAAGACAACCCGAAAGAGCTCGAGGCTGCCAAATCTTGTTGATATATTCAATGTAGAAGATAGCCGGAGTGATCCATCGAAGGGGTCATGGATTGACTCAACTCTTGCCAATCAAGAAGGGCGATCCGGGAGACCGATCATTCCGATCTCCATTGGAAGTACTAACTTTAATGAGGCAATCTGTGACTTCGGTGCAAGCATCAACATCATGCCAAGAGTGATATATGAAAAGCTATTGGATGCCTTAGCATACACAACCATGTGCTTACGGCTTGCGGATCGGTCACTTTCGTGTCCCTTTGGGGAGTACTTGAAGATATATGTCTGAGTAGGCAACTCGTATGTTCCGATGGGCCTTCGTGGTAGTGGATACGGCGGTGATGAAAGGTCCTTTGTCATTGGGATGACCATTCTTGAACAACTGCTGGAGCCATCATGTATGCCAACAACGCCAAAGATCATCTTCAACATCAAGGGCAAGCGAGAAACCTTCTTCTTCAGAAGGTGCTGCGGTTCGGCACATCCTCATCGGCGAGCAGTGAGAAGAAGAATCCGGCTAAGAAGAGCAAGAACAAGAATAAGAAGACCAAGAAGACGGAGATAGTAAGGATGGTCGCTGCGGTCCACGAGAGCATGACCACTTACTCGGGTCCCCCGTCGATCAAGAAGGATGACCCGAGGTGTCCCAACCATTCAATGCTCCATCAACGAAGCTCTTTTCAATAAGGCATGCAGCGTGACACTGCCGGATCCCGGGCGTCAACATTATGGCCAAGGTAACCTATGAGTATCTATATGGCACTATGCCTTTGGAGCCTACCTATACGCAGTACTACAAATGGCGGATCGGACATTAAAGCCGTCGAAGGAGAAGTGAAGGATGTCCTCATCGAGATAGATGACCATTATGTCCCTCTGAGACTTCCTAGTCATTGACATGGAGATGACTACGATCCTCAATCATCCTAGGAAGACCATTCACGAACACCACCCAGCTATCATCTATATTGGAGCAGGGAGAGATCCATTTCCACTTTCCCCCGAGAAGGTACGCCGCTACTTCAACAATAATTATATAATAATCGAGGAGCCCAAGAAGAGCAGAGGCAAGGAGAAGGCGTACCATTCGCCGAGAACAAGAAGAACATCACTCTGAGATGGATGGGGTGACTATGAGGGAGAAGTGTCTAGATATGAAGATCGATACCCGGAAGAAGAACATTGTAAGAAGAACCCGAAGAGGTGCTACGAGAGAAAAACAAGTGGTCCAAGAAGCTTCCTCCTCAAGGTCATCCTCTCCAACAAAGAAGGTGTGGAAGGTAAGCAAAATCGAATCAATTCCTACACACGGCGACATCATCAGGGCGCCGGCCAATGCGCCCCTTGAAAAATGGCGAACATGACAAGTCATTCGGAGGACTTAAAACCACGAACCGCGCGCCAGAGGTAACTTGGTATTTATCGGCATTACTTTTCAGCATTATATTTTACCTTAGCATATTTATTTCCTACTTGCATCTTATTTGCATCTTTACTCTTTATATCCGCATTTGAAAAGAAAATAAAGATGTTGTGCATTTGCATCGAGAAAATCGTCAAGCCCCATGTGAATAGTCATTCTTGTGGTGGCACAAAAATAATTTCTCATATTTATCTTTCCTGTGCATTCTTTAAATAATAAAAAGATAAAAATATTTCTTGTGATCATTAGAACAAGTCTAAGTTAAGAAAGTTCTAGACAACCAAGGCCTAGAGGTTTTATCACTAGCAGCTTAATTAGTTCCACAAAGCTTTGTTGTCTATTTGAGCTTCACGAGAACATCAAGGATCAAGAAGAGCTAACGGCGAGAAGGACATCCGGTCTCTGTCGAGGTCTTTGCCCGCTACAATTGACATTTGTCTCCAACGGCAACTATCTACAACACTCCTGGAGGACTAGAACGTCTTCGGTGCTGTCGGCAACATCGGCGAGACTATGTCAACATCCGGCTTAGGGGAGAGCATCCCCCGTGTACCAAGCTAAGTGTCTCCAACTTATCTATTTATGCCTTATTAAAGTATGCTTTGTTAAAACCACTAAAAAAGATGCATAACCATAGAAACTGAGAAAGATTTCTTTATTTATCTTTTTACTTTTGGAGAGCTCTTGCAATTTGTCTTTAAAAGTGATCCCTAGAATAAACTCTACATGGAGATGATGAATAGTTGCTCTGCGTAATTCCTTTCAAGTACCTAGTTTTCAACCTTGCACTCTCCAGGAGTTTTGGACACAAGCTTGTTTAGATTTGATATTTGCTACGAACTGAAACTTGTGGGTAGCAAACACTTGATCTAAGTCTAGGTGGTTGACGGGTATGATATGGGAAGGTTTTGAGCTTTGTCCATCTTGTTCCTAGAATACTAGAGTTGGAGAATTTATACGTGAAAATATTAAATTCTTGCATGATGAGTTCCTTTATGATGAGAGTTCAAATTCCTACCCACGACCATATATTCATGCTTACTAGATTAGGAAAACCCATGCATTTATATAGATCATATTGTAGGTTTGAGTGTAGACTTTATAGGCATTGAGTGTGGTTATCTTGTGGACCCATAAGGAATCGATCATGCGAGTTAAAGTCAATACTATGTGCTCTCCATCCATTGATCTATGCTATACGTCCTCGAAGCATGCACCCATTTTATAAATGTTACATTCATTTTGTGCTACTTCTGTTCCTCAAAGTACAACCCATATAGATCCATATCCACCACTATCGTGCTATCTCTACCACGGAGATACGCACTTATGCTACCTTTATCCTAAAGATACGCATTCCCCACATATTGTGCTATCTCTACCTTAGAGACACGCACTTATCTGCTCCTACAGGAGTACGCATCCATCCATTCATCCATCCACATATACATGCGCCATTCGTTTCACATCATCCGAGAAAAGGGTTCTCCTATTAAAGGGTGAACATCTAGAAATAATCATTGCCGTTCTATTTGCCTACATAAAAGCTCAGTTATTATCATTTCAAGTTATACACTCCATGTGCTAAAGTTTTAGTTTTCGAGAGGATTGGTTGCTTTAAAAAAAAGAGAAAAAAGAAAAAAAAAAGAAAAAAGAAAGAGTAGCCAAGTCCTTCCATTCAAGAAGTTTCAAGATTTCCGAATAAAGGGAGTCATGTTATCCCCAAAGGAGGCGAGTGTAGAAGTAGATGTTCACCGGTTGAGTACCCCTCATAATCATTTCCTTATCACCATCATACTACCATCATCCTATCATCATCTCATCCATTCCATTTCCTCATTCACATGCACATATGACTTTATTATTATTTTAGTTCCTATTGGATCCATGTCTTAAGCTGTGCAATATATGCAAGTGAGTTTGAGTGTCTCCCCCCCTATGAGCTCCACATAAGCCTATTAGAAAGTAGGGTGAGAGAAGGCACTTTCCACTATACCTTAGTTCCATAAATACCACACATATTCTTAAGAGAAGAGAGAAGGCATACACTACTCATGCCTTAGAAAGGATCCAAAAATACCACAAATGAGAGACTTGAAAGGTTCATACAAGGAACTCTGGGTTTTATTTCAAACCTTGCAAAAACTCCGGGATAATAGTTGATCGAAGCGAGAAACATGGCGCTTGACTTGAGCATTTCTATCTTTCAACTACTCAAGACCCAAGTGACGGTTACAAGCCCCATGGTGAAAGGTAATATGAGTGAGTTTTGAGTCGAATAGTTCACTCTAATCAGAAGGAGAGTTCTTGTTTGAACACATGTGTACTTGTGAGGAGTGAAAGTATTGTAGCAACTCTGATCCATCGCGAGTCTATCTTTGCTCGGGGACGATCAAAAGGTAAGCTTGGGGGAGTTTGTTGACGATCGTTAAGTATCAATTTTATACCGTCAACGCAGCAAGAGAAAGGACTAATATGAGTTCACCTATTAGATATAGGGGTTACCTGACAGAATTCACGAGTTTTGGTGATTGTCTATTTCTGTAGGGGGTTATCAGAAAGAGAACCAAGGAGGCCACATGTCATGATTACATAGAGATAAAGATCGAGCGGGTAAAATTGTATAATCTAGAAGACTCCGAAGGCAAACCACGGAAGGCTGGGGCCCACAGCGGGGTGGCCGGTCGGCCGACCCGGGGAGTCGTGACTCCCCACCTCCACCAATCGGGTGGAGTCTCGTGGATCTGCCTCCGCGCCTTTGAGGATGAATAATTATCGTCCATTTAGGTCGGTTTGATCAGGGGTGTGGTTCATCCTAGGGGGCTATATATTGAGAGCCCTTTGGCCCCTGGTGAAACCTAATTCATTCAAGAGTTCATTCTCTCATCGGAATTCAGGAAGCCGAGCCACCATCTCAATTAGAGCTCCATAGTTTAGTAGCATAGCTACATAGGAATAGATCTAGAGGGAATCAAGCCTAGCTTGGAGTCCGGATCTGTCGGAGTTCTTGGTAATTCCTCTACATTCTTGTAATATTCATCATTGTTCGTGATACTATGAGTAGTACTTTATTCTATTCTATTATATCGAGACTTGACTTTGCTCTATTTGATTATGTTCTCAATTATATCGTTCTTAGTTTACTTTGATTTTATGTTTAGCATAGTTGGACTAGAATTATGTTTATGCATAGGATCGTATAGCGCTTGCTCATTAGGCCAATGGGTGAGTGGTAGATATTGTGTAGGCATGGTGCCTATACCGTATTTATCTGCGATTGCACCCTATATTCCGGATCGTGAGGTAGATCCATGGGAGTGGCAGATCTGTTGAGTCCTTTGTAGCCCTTCTCCAGTATAGGTCTAGCGAGAACAAACCTATTACATTGAAGTCATTGCTATGTCTCTTGTCTTCTCTGGTAATATCACTATGCATAGATGTAACCTTTTCCCGCCATGATTGCTAGATGTTCTTGCACTAATCATTGTATGCTTTGACTTTATAGTTAGAATAACATAGGATTATACCCTAGATCGTCCTAGTCCATGCTAGTGTTATAAGCTTAGAGTGCTAAGTTGAGATGGCTTATTACTATTATTTTATGTGGCTAAATGCTCTCATTTATCTTATGTCATTTATCATTCATTCCTATATTTTATGTGACACTTACCTTGTATGAGATGATCGATACGAGACACAAGGTTAAGCTCTCCATTATTGCATGTGCATTGCTCATCACTCATTATCGATGCATTCCCTTCCCAGTGGTAAAAATATAAATAGCGATACGGATTACTCGGTTAAAATGCTACGATGATATATTAAATGCGCTTGCGGAACCTTCTTTATTTAGTTGCACTTAATAGACATCAACATACATAGTGATGTATGTGGACCAATGAAACCACGGCGGCTAGAGGCGGTTTTAGTACTTCATAACTTTTACTTGATGATTTTTAGTAGATATGGCTATGTCTACCTAATGAAGCATAAAGGTACGAAACATTTGAAAAGTTCAAGAATTTTCAGAATGAATTAGAGAACCAACGTGGCAAAGAAAATTAAGGCCTTGTGATCGATCGTGGAGGCGAATATTTGAGTCACGAGTTTAGCAATCATCTTAAGAGTTGTGGAATTGTTCCACGGCTTATGCCACTGAGCGCACGGAAAATGGCGTGTCGGCGGCGTAATCGGACTTTGTTGGACATGGTTCGGTCTATGATGAGCTTGATCGGACCTACCTTTATTGTTTTAGGGATACGCTCAGAAACAGCCGCTTTCACATTGAATAGGGTACCATCTAAGTCCGTAGTTAAGACACCATATGAGATATGGGCCGGGAAGAGTCCTAGTTTGTCTTTTCTAAAAATTTGAGGTTGTGAAGTTTATGTGGCTTATATCGAGATAAGCTAACACCCAAAATCCGGACAAATGTTTTTAAAGTGGGATATCCGAAGGAAACTTTAGGATATTACTTCTACAACCGCTCGAGAGG
Organism: Themeda triandra; assembly: GCA_018135685.1. Taxonomy (NCBI): domain Eukaryota; kingdom Viridiplantae; phylum Streptophyta; class Magnoliopsida; order Poales; family Poaceae; genus Themeda; species Themeda triandra. Next base: position 8,977 of record JAENPR010003044.1, read on the forward strand.
GCAAAGTGTTTGTTGCTCAAAACGGTGTTTTCTTAGAGAAAGAAGTTTCTCAAAAGAGAGAAGAGTGGACAAGGTGTATCTTGAAGAAGTTCAAGATGAGCCGATCGAGAAGGACTCACGAGTGATGCTAATGTAGCGAGAACAAAGTTGAGATGCAAATGTACTTTGAAACACCTCCACAACCATGAAGATCGCGAGACTTCGCGAGTTGCGTGGGGATGTTATTGTTGGACGATGACGAACACGCAACATACGCGAAGCTATGATGGACTCAAATTTCGAGCAATGGCGGGGTGCCATGAGATCGAGATAGATTCCATGGGAGATAATCAAGTTTGGAACTTGGTTGACACTTGATGGTGTTAGACCCATCGAGTGCAAATGGATCTATAAAGAGAGATATGGACGGAAATGTTCACGTCTATAAAGCTCGACTTGTCGCAAAGGTTTTACGGCAAGTTCAAGGAATTGACTACGATGAGACATTCTCTCCGGTAAACGTGCTTAAATCTATCCGGATCATTCTAGCAATAGTGTTGCCTATTTTCAATTATGAGATTTAGCGAGATGGATGTTAAAACAACCTTTCTAAATGGAAATTTAGAGGAGGAGTGTATATGATATAGCCGAAGGTTTTTGTTGATCCAAATAATCTTTGGAAAAATATGCAAGCTTAAGAAATCTGTTATGGGTTAAGCCAAGCATCTCGGAGTTGGAACATTCGTTTTGATGAGGTTGTCAAAGGGTTTGGCTTCCGTCAGAATGAAGAAGAGCCTTGTGTTTACCAAAGGCTAGTGGGAGGCGTTACGTGTGTTTCTAATCTTGTATGTGGATGACATACTATTGATTGGGAATGACATTCCTATGTTGCAATCTCTGTAAAGACTTCAAGTTTGAATAATAGTTTTTCTATGAAGGATTTAGGAGATGCGGCATACATCTTGGGCATTAAGATCTATAGAGATAGGTCGAAGAGGCTAATAGGATTATGCCAAGATACATATATTGACAAGGTGTTGAAACGGTTCAACATGGAGCAATCCAAGAAAGGGTTCTTGCCTATGTCACATGGTATGCGCTTTAGCGACAACCAATGTCCTTCATCAGATGAAGAGCGCAAACGCATGAGTAAGGTTCCATATGCTTCGGCTGTCGGTTCCATCATGTATGCCATGATATGTACTCGCGAGATGTCTCATATGCTCTAAGTGTTGCGGCGGGTACCAAGGCAATCCTGGTGAGAGTCAACCGGACGGTTAAAAACATCCTTAAGTACTTGAGAAGGACTAAGGATGAGTTCTGCGATCTATGGAGGTGAGGAGGAGCTCGTTGTAAATGGTTACACGATGCTAGCTTCCAAAGCGATGTAGATGATTCACAATCTCAATCAGGTTTTTGTGTTCACAGTAAATGGTGGTGCGATGGGTGGAAAAGTTCTAAGCGGAGACAGTGTCCGATTCTACAACGGCAGGTACATTGCGGCTTGCAGGAAGGCTGCAAAGGAAGATGAGTTTGGATGACGCATTTTCTCATTGATCTTGAGGTGTGTTTCCTAATGCGGCTAGCCCATTGAATCTACATTGTGACAACAATGGGGCGATAAGCTGACTAAAGGAGCCAAGGAATCACCAAAAGAACAAACATGTACGGCGGAAATTTCATCTCATTCGACAGTTCATTAGCGGGTGAAATTAAGATGTGCAAAATACACACGGATTTGAATGTAGCAGATCCGTTGACAAAGGCCCTTCCACGGCCTAAGCATGAGGCGCACATGAGGTCTATGGGGATTAGACATATTAGAGATTAACTCTAGTGCAAGTGGGAGACTCGTTGGGAATATGCCCTAGAGGTAATCATAGAGATGATGATATTCCACATGTATCCATGATTTGTAATATGTCCATTGAATATCCATTAAAGACAACTTGTATTGATTGGCAATTATGTGGAACTCTTTTACTTGTATGGTTATTCTATATTTGTCCTGGTCGGAGTTCATGTGAGGACACATGAATATTAGACTAGCACATTATTAGTTGATGACTATGTTTCACAAGTCATGGACATGGAGATGTCGAACTAATAATGTGGGCACATGTATGACATGTAGGCCGGATGACCCGACATGAGATTGTCTCTATACACATCATATACATTATGTCCTTCGACTGAGATTGTTGTATGTACTCGAGATGTGTATCGACTTGCTTAGGACCGACAAACGCTACTCCGTTGCCGGGTAGTTATAAAGGATGTCTTCGGGTTTGTCGAGAAGCATCTTGTGAGACATAGACAATCAAGATGGGACTTGCCCCTCTAATGAGAATGATATCTGGATTACTCAAGTGATTGGATCAACAAATGCATGGCCGTGCTTGGGTTAAGTGTTAACCCGAGTTGAACCAAATATCATGTGGCAAGGGAGTAACATGTATGTGGTCGTGGTGGTTCATCGATATGATCATTTGCGTGCACATAGGAGTTGTCACGCCTTGCTAGAGGTCATTGTCGGCTATTGGGCGAATAGGAGTATTCGGCCCATGTCTATGTGTGCGTGAACCCATAGGGTCGCACGCTGGGGGTGGAAGCCTAATTCGGTTGGACCCGAATTAGACAAGGCTTAGGGTTTCTAATGGGCCTCCAACTCGGGAGCACATGAGAGATGCCTATATAAGTAGAGGGGAGGGCACGGCCAGCCTAATCCACGCCT
>JAENPR010003026.1:0-15646 GCA_018135685.1 Themeda triandra
CCGGAATTGTGGATGTATGGGCCTTCATGCCCGAAATGTGGATGCCGCCATCAGGCCGCCCTTTCTTGCTGGTTTTGAAACCTCCCGCACAGTGGAGGTTCTCGCGAAATTTTCAACTAATAGTGAAGTCTTTGTTGTATTGGGTGAGTTGAACATGTCGGAGGGTACTTGGAGCACCTCTACGCCGCCACCCTAGGTATAAACCACCTCTCGTGTCTTATAGTTGTTGTAGGCACATTGCGTAACCGGAAGTTAGGGGCGTCTCCCGTCCGAAAGAGATTCGCGGTCGTTGGTATGCGGATCGCTGCATATCTCGCGACGGTTTCTCTTTCGGATTGTCCACATTTTTGGACAACGAGGAAGATGAGGTTAGCTTCCATGCCGCCCGTCCGGCAGTTCGTCAGCCCCGTCCCGTTGTTCTCCGGATACGCACTCTCCCCGTCGGACGTGTATCGGGAGAACAGCCGGGAGGTGCTGCCGAAATTCCGTCTCGACAGGAGCGGAGCATGGAAGCTAACCTCATCTACGCATCCTCGGTGGGATTAGGACCTATCCTTCACTCTAGTAGATGGTAGGAACGCCTTGTAGATGCGTATGTTGGTCTTATTACTCGCTTACGTTGGCGCATGACGTACGATGGCTGACCGGTGAGTGGATGTACACGGGATTCAAAGACAAGACCAATAAATGGGTTAAGGGGACCGGGACTTCCGGAGAAGGCATTTGGCCCAAGCCTTCTAAAGGGGCGATTCGGGTGTTTTGTCCCCGTAGCAAGTGTAAGAACCGTACAAGGAAAGAGCAACAGCAGATGAGGAATGATATTTGGGCGAACGGGTATGTTCCAAACTATACCCGCTGGATCCTCCATGGGGAACCCCAACGGGTTACGAGGCGGTGGTGAGACCGGACCTCGGGGTTTGATCAAGATGCCTAATGGCGACTTGCTTGAAGACGTTGAAGCCGTTCAAGGATTGGAGGTGATGGAAAAAGATCCGGAGGCGACCGCAAAGGCGTACTACGACATGATGGAGGCGGCAAAGGAGCCCCTTCATGAGAAGACCCGCATTTCTAAACTGGATGCCATTTCACGCCTAATTGGGTTGAAGTCGTCCGGGCATCACGGGAAGGTTTTGATCTCGTGTTGGCAAGCTGTTGGCGGGCGCTTCGGAGGAGCACCGCTCCCGAAAAACACGACGAGTCACGCAGGCTCCTTCGTGCACTCAAGATGCCTTATCGCCCGATCCAAGCTTGTAAGAATGGGTGTGTCTTGTTGGGGAGACCACGAGGCGGCAACACACCGTCCGGAGTGCAAAGCCTCTAGGTACGTGGAGGTGGAAGGCGTTGATGGCACTAAGAAACAGCCTAAGATCCCCGAGATGGTCATACGACACCTTCCAAGACTACGAGGCTGCAACGGCAGACATGACGTAGGAGTCCGCGAAACAAATGACTTGGCACAAGAATGGCAAAAGATACTGGGACAAGATGCAGCACCGGCGTATGGTGATGCATGGAAGCACTTGATGCCATGAATCCTCGCATGGCCGAGGAGGCTCGAAATGTACGCGTAGCGCCGGCAATCGATGGGTTCAACCCGTTTGGAATGATGGCGGCCCCGTACACTTGTTGGCCGTGTTTGTGATCCCCCTCAATCCTTCCCGGCCATGTTCGACCCCAAGAGGCCGGGAGAAGGTGTCGGCGGAAGTCCTCGCCCATGTCACTAGCATCCAGGCGAGTGATTAAGGCAAACTTCCTGGCTTGGTCACCATCGAGGGAGGACGATCGTGCCGACAAATGGCCATACTACTTCCTAATCAGGACGCACATGGGGAAGTCCTCGCCGAGAAGATCAAGAAGCGGTTCCGGGTGAGTCTTTCAATCGTAACGCATATCTCAATACTACGCATTTGTTGGACTTTTCTCAAACAATGGAATGATGTTTGATGCCCAGGTGCGCTTGTACTATAGGTTGGCGGAGGGGCGGGACCCGATGTGGCGGACCGGCATCGTGGACAAGGTGTGCGAGTTGCGGATCAAGGACATGTTCTACGAGGCACACACCCGTGCCGTCATCTCCTACTACGCCAACTTCGGGGATGAAGGTGGATAAGACCCGAAGCCAGGGAGATGATATGTGAGCCGGAGACCGACCTCACCGAGAGCAAGACATGAGTAAATAAGTAGGAAAACATCCGCCGTGATTCCTTATGTGACACATTCAACTCATTATCTGAAGATCTACTTGAATGTCATGCACACCTCCGCTGGTGTGCGCTAGCACGCCACTCGGCGTGCGATTGTCGGAGGGTGGCAACGCCGGCGGCGCCGTGGAGCAACGAGCACGTCGGGCGAAGCGCTTGGAAGAGATGGCGAGGTCCGGGGTCTCACACCACCAGGGGAGCCAACCTCGCGAGTTCATGGAAACATGGCTTGTGTTGAACCATTTCTTATAGCACCGATTTCATATATCTCTACTTGTAACCATGTTTTTCGTTTTCTCGCAGAGGAGCACCACCCCCGGCAGCCCATCAACGAGTACATGGGGTGGGCCCTTGCTCACAAGGGCCCAAGGAAAGCGCCTCCACCACGTACAGCTCTTCGGACGGGCCCGAGAAGTACACCAGCCCGGTCGTGTACGAAAAGCTCACCAAGTACGCCGCCGCAGCCTCGAGAGGCCCATGGCGACACCTACGACGTCACCGCCGAGCCCATAGACCCTCCGCCCGTGATGAGGTTGGGAGGAGGAAGCAAAGACGGCCGGTTCTATATGGCCCACAGCCGCCATTGACCCGTCCTCGTCCCGACGCCGACCGAGATCCGCAAGGAAGACCGCGCAGGGCGCACCGCGGGTCCACCCCTGGCAAAGGCGCGCAGATCGCGGTCTTCAGTGGTGGAGTTTCATTCGTCGTTCGACCGTTTCACAAATAATGTACCTTGCCTTCAAATACAATCCACCATGCTCGTGTAATATTGCAGGCCACGGTCCAGAGGTGCTAGCCAACCGTGAAGGCATGGCGCTTGCCTATCGTGAGCACGCGGCCTGGCTTGCCGCACTACCGCGGCGGCGTGGTCGCATGTCCCGACACATGCCATGGGAATGGGTGAGCCCGGCCGCTTTCTTCGCTCCACCACCGGCACCTCCATCGCCGCTTTTTCGGCACCTCGTCCGGTGAGTCCCTACATTGCCTATCGCTTTAGCTTGTGATGCGGTCGTGAGTACTAATTCCATCACTTGGTCTACTGTCGTGCGACACGTCGGAGGGTTCGAACCCAACCTGTGCTAGCCCTCCGGCGGGTGCTTCTCCAGTCCTCCTCCACAGCCCGGTTGGGGTCCTTTCCAGCCTCCTCACGCAGCCGTTCCCGACACCTCCACCGACGCAGGGTACTCGTGGCCGCCGCAGGGGCAGCCCGGCCGTCTCGGTTCCCCACGCAGCCGGGGTACTCGTGGCGGCGCAGCCGCAGCCCGGCCGCCTCGGCCCTCGCCGGCTCGCCACCGGCGTTCTCGTGGCAGCGCGCGGCACTGCGGCCGCGGCCAGGGGAGTTGGCGTGGGAGGATGCTTACGGGGGCTCGGGACCCAAGGGGACGGCGCCACGAGCTAGGTAGCTTCTATTCCTTATTTTGGACCTTGTTGTGCCACGTCGGATATGTTTGGCCGATGTAGGACTTGTATGGATGCATTTGGACTTGTGATATGGATTTGTATGCATGGACATGGATTTGATGCTATATTATGTTTGAAATGGCGTATTATTGCGAATTTATGTGATGAATGTTCTCTATATTGCTTGTGATATCATGCTCGTGATTAAATGTGCTGGGAATGGAAGAAAACAGGGAAAAAGGGAAAAAAATTTTCCACAGATTTGCCGATGGCGGCCCGGCAAACCTGGGGAATTTGGCCCAACAACCAGGTTTGCCGATGGCCGAGGCCATCGGCAAAATGACCAAAGTTTGCCGATGGCCGCGCCATCGGCAAAATCAGGAAATGATTTTCTTAAAACACAAAAAGCCACTTCCGTGGCCATCGGAAAACATAGTTGTTTGCCACGTGGCGTTACCATCGGCAAACCGCCGTCACCACGGCGGGGCGGCCGAGGTGGCAGGGTTTGCCGATGGGGGCCACGGCCATCGGAAAAGGTTGCCGATGGCTTATTCTTTTCCCATCGGCAAAAAAATGTTTTCCGATGGAAATATTGCCGATGGGAGATTGCCGATGGCCACGTCACTTTGACATCGACAAACTCTTTTCCGATAGATATGTGGGTTTGCCGATGGCTCCAAGCCATCGGCAAAAGCCGTGGATCCGGTAGTGGGAATGTCAGAACAGAAGGTATTACTGAAGAAAATTTGCATTCCGCCAAAATTTGAGCCTTGCTGTATAAACTGGACCTGAATCACCGTTTGCAATATATCACTAAATTTAGTGAAATTGGCATCCCAAAGATGCTTCATGATCTCTCCTTTTGTCTACCTGAGCACAAATCCAGATCCCGAAAAGCAAGCGAAAGCTACCAAGACCAGGGATAGAGCAGAAGGCTCATTGCTAACAGAAAATCGACAAAAAAAAAAAAAGCATGGTGCAAGCCAGGTTTTCTCTGATGAAATTGCTAGGCACTCAGTCAGAAAAGATTTACTAACCTGAACAAAATATGCCTCCTGTCAGATCAGATGGATTATCCCTCAGGTGGAAGAAGGGCGAAGGAAGGCAGCAGGGTCTTCGTGCATTTGCTTTCGATCGAGACCGTTGACTTCAATACGCTGCAATACATGCATATGATGGGTGAGGCCAGTATACTTCTTTAATTTAAAGCAATGTTAGTTGTCATGGGGCTGCGTGAATAATAATTCCTGTCTGTGTAATGATTAAAATCAATCAATGCGGACGATTATTTAGAAGAATGGAAAAAACTTTTCATAGGATAGAATGAAGAGCATTGCAGCACATACTATTATTATTAGAAGAAAATAAATTAATCCAATTTTTGTCACAAGACTGAACAACCGGTGAATCAATGAACCAATGAACTGAAACAGTGGAAATCTCAAGCAACTATGCATCCACAGCTACGACAAACCACGCTCACAACCACCGACGTTTCATTATAGTTGAAAAAATCCACTTGTGGCCTCGTGTTTGGTGCAGACAAAAAAGCATCCAATGCTCAATTAGGTTAATGTGGTGGCGATCTCGAGGTAGTGATGAACTGACCAGAGTGAATACAGAATTCACCGGTCAAACCATTAGTGTTTTGCTTAATTAAATAAAATCATCTGTTGCACGGAAGATTCGCTGTGTGCATGCACACTTCAGTCTAGTGTGCTCACTTAGACCATCCCATGCTCGTAATTTTCCTCCGAAGACAAAAAAAAAAAAAAAAAAAAAAAGGAAAAAAGAAAAAGGAAACCCTCCGATTCAAGCATCCAGTGGTCGAAGGCAAGCAAGCCAGCTTCTCCAGGTTTGGATGGTTATATTAGCTACTGGATGATCCGGTTTGTTTTTCAACCCATCAGATATCTAGTGCAGGTCTGTTAGAAGGGGACAGAACAGAGGAGGAACTTTCAGAATGGAGCTGGCAGAGTTCTGTGTTTCAGAGTAAAGAGTTTTTCAGAGTTCGGATACAGAGTTTTCATTTGCCGATACAGAGTCCGATGGGTGACGAGGCGCGCGGGCATCGCGCAAGCGCGGATAAGCGGCACGGCGACGGCGCCGGCGGGCGCGCGGAGGTCCCGTGGAGGATGGCTCGACGGAAGGTGCGAAGGGCGACGCGGGCGGCGCCGGAAGCGCCCTCGTCGGCCGGTAAGAAGGTTGGCGATCATGGCGCGGAGTGGTCGGTGCGGCGGGCGGCGGCCCGAGGGTGCGTCTGGGCGTCGGCGCGGCATCCTCGCCGGTGATCACCGAGATCTTCTCTTCGTCGGCGGCTGGTGAGCAGGATCGGGGATTGCCTTCGTCTCCGGGAGAATCTACGAAACGGCGTTCCGGATTCCGCCATGGGTGCGAGTTCATCGACATCCTTTGATTCGAAGGTTACGATGGACTCGAGAGATGGAAAGGTATGGAATCCAACAACACATATCATCAACGGCCGTGAAGAGGTTCTGCCGAGATTCGGGGCGGAAGCTAAATTGGGGATTAGGGTTTCCGAGGAGATTTGTCGGCGGTGTTCATAGCTGTGCTCAACATGAGTTGGAATTCCCTACTACGAGTGAATCGATGAAGATTGGTGGAAAAAGTCGATGAAATTTGGACCTCCATTTGATTCGGAGAATCGGCTGGTTCAAATATGATGTTGCTAGGGATGATTTTTCCCTTCGATTTGATTGGGGAACACGATTTGAAGATCAAATCAACTCCTATTCGGTTCCATTGGCCATCCAAGCATGAGCGGGGAGGACGAGAAGCGGGAGAAGAATTTGGTGGTTCAAAGCAGCGTAGGCGGGGCCGGGATTCCGGGTGGATTCGGGAGACGAGACAAGGTCTGCATTGTACACAGCGTCTTTGGGAGTCGAGACGAAGGTGGGGGGCGGTTGACGACGAATCGGGGAGGCTAGTGGGGGGGGGGTGGGTGGTGGACCGGGAAGCAATACACACGGTCCCGGATCGGGTGGATCGGGCTAGGGTTCCTCACCCACCTCCTTCTCTCCCTCACCACCGCCACCGGTTTCTCGGTGGCTCTCCACAAATTTGTAGGCCACTTTTGGGATGGTTCTCCAGATCATACTCATCGATGCGGCGAGGTTGCTCCAACTATCAAAGTCAAGATGCGGCCGAATGGAGGAGGATTTGATGGAGGGAGGAATATAATTTTGGTGGGTTCGAGAGGTGGATCTTGGCAAGGGGACGAGGCGGAGAGGTTTCCCGGGGCGTGGTGGTTTGGTGGGGAATCAAGATCGTGGAAGAGGTGGTGGTGGATTTGGTTATGGGGGTCGCAATCGAGATGGGGGCTTTGGTTATCCTGGCCAAAGTCATGGTGAAGGATTTGGCAATCAAGAGTATGGTGATGGTCGCAGGGGATTTGGTCACAGTCGGGGAGGCCGTGGGAGCTCTAGTCGGATGCGGGGAGGGTGATCGTGGAAGCTTTGGGCGGTATCGGGATGGGGGTAGTCATGGAATGGATCATGAAGGTTCGGGGAAAGATCGGGGGCGCCGAGGCGGGATGGCAAGTTGGGTGTTGAGGTGGCCATGGTACTAGTGCAATCAATCAAAGGTCCGAACAGCTTGATGTCTTTGGGCTGGAAATGGTCGAGCATTTACAAGCTTGGTTGGTAATGATCAAGGTCAAGGCGGTGGTAAAGGGGTCGGGATTTGATCATATGAATACAACGAGGTTATAGTGGGGCTGATCAAGGTGGGCGGGGGAAGGGTTGAGCGAGATCTCACACACGGAAGAGGGTAGAAGGGGATAAAGCTGAAGTTAAGCACGGGTGGTTCTAGCAATAAAGTTGATAGTCGGTTGCAGCATGTAAATGAGTGTTGGATGCAGGGGGGGAAAGGTGAAGGGAGGCTATCAGACAGGAAATCGGACGGAGGGTGGTATAGTCAAACTGTCGTTCCTAATGATGGAGGTTATTACATCTTTGAGAGCTCTCATGTTCAAGGAAAATAGATTGGTACAAAGCTCAAGAAGGTAAAATCTCTTTGATAACTTTGATCGGAGGATGACATGTGATGTATGTGGGCTACACAACCATGAAACCAAGGATTGCGGGGAGGCATGTTGAGAAATACTGTGGGTTCAATTCTCATTCCACATATGATTGTAAGAGCTGTACGCCATGGAATTTTGGGCACGAACTTTGTCTTGCACGAGTGGAAGGGCAAAGTTTCTTTTATATCCGAGTGCATTGACCCCCGAGAATAACACAAGATAAAGCTAGCTCGTGATCTTAATTGCATGGAACAAGGGAGTGCAAGGCTGCTAAACAAATTGAGCTTGAGTTTATTGACTTAATTGGTGGTGGCTTAAAATGGAGAGTTAAGACTGACTCTTGATTTCAAATTCATGATGAGGTTTTAATCCCAATATGGGCTGGAGTTTGGTGCAGGGATCCATACCTTGATCATGAAGCATGGAGCACATCTAACTATTGATCCTTGGACTCTGTGGTAGCCTCTGGACAGGAATCTACAAGCTGCTTGGTTTAGAGTTAGCGGGGACATCCTTTGATCGAGGTCAATCGAACTCTTAGCCAAGTGGGTGGTTTAGTGGGGAAAGTCCGGGAAATTGTTGAAGGATCAAGATATCGCTATGATTATGTTAGGATGAAGATTGCACGTATTGATGTGACCAAAGTGCCTAAAGCTGCAGCTGCGGCTTTGGCCTGCCTTTTATTGCTTTTGGTTTTGAAGAGAGGTGCAGGAGGAAATTGGGGAGAAAGTGCTCAAGAGTGGGATTAAGGTGCAGAGGATCATTCTTGAGCTCTCAAGAGAAACAAAGAGAAAGTAGAAAGGTGAAAGCAGAGAAATCGAGAGAAAAAGTGATGGGGAAAGGAGCAAGCACACAATGAGATGAGAGATGGCAAAGCAAACATTACCAATGTGGTGCCCCTCTAAGATAGATTTCAAGAGAAAGAGTGAATACGGATTTATACATGATGCTAGAAGGCTTACAAGAGGAGTGATGAAGAATATGGAGATAAGATATACATTCGAGACCTTTGATGATTCAGAATCTGACAGTGACTCTTTCTCAGAGAAAATTCAGAAAATTACTGGTTTTTCCAACATTAATGATGGGATCGGGGTGGGTCTTCCAAAGCAGCTTGGATGACTCATATGAAAGTGCTAATGTTGATCCTTCTATTCTCTTTTCATCCGGCAAGAAGGTGGAGTGTGAACAAACCGGAAAAAGTACACGAAAGTCGTAAAGGGTTCAACGACCCAAGTGAACATGGGGGTCTCACGAGGTGTTCATTCACGATGATGGGATTGTACACACTCAAGAAAGTCGAAATTGAAGAACATACACGAGGGAAACTACGGTGATTGTTGAGGTGCCATCATTTGACAATGAGGAGAGGATTGGAGAGGAGATGATAGAAGGAGGTATACAGAAGGAGGTGGATGACTCTCTGAATGGGGTTGAGGATGGGGATTTACTTCGCAATCAAATATGCAACAGAGACACTAGTTGAAGCTATCAGACTGAGAGCAAAGCGAGGAGGAAAAAAGGCTGTCAAGTTGCGAAGTTGGCGGTGGTATAGCTGTAGCCCAGAAAATTTGTTGGGAAACGAGATGATGATATCACGAGGTGCAAAGACTATCAAGTAAGAAGGAAGAGTGAAAGACTTATCAAAGAAGCCATGCTCGGCACCAAGGAAAGAAATGAAAAAGATGGCAATCAAGAGAAACTTTGGAAAGGTAACAATGTTAATTCAAACTCATTTGCTGCTTTGAACATTGAGAAAGTTGTTGATATTTACGCTGGTATGGGTATTAATGTAGATAATGTAGACTTTGGTACTTATAATCTTATAGTTGATCTTGAAAAAGCTAGAAATGACCTGTTTCTTAAGAATTGTGATAGAAATAAATTGAGTCGATAAGAATAATGATACTAAATCTAGTGATGAGGGAACTTAAGGCTTGAGTGGCATCAAGAGAAACATCGATTACGAAGATTTCACACTTGTTGAGTCGAGGAAAAAGGCAAGAGAGAGAGAAGGAAAAAAAGTTATCTTCTCTCCTACTAGTAAATGCGAATCACAAGGTCGGGGAAAATCACACATGCCAAAAAAAAGAGAGGAGGCCTCGTAATGCCTCTGCTCTACAAGAGGAGATATAAGAAAAAAAGTTAATATGGATATGCAAAGGCCTTTATATAGAAGCTGAAAGTCTTATGAAAAAAGGTCTCTGAATTCTTAAAGAATCTTATATTTGAGAATAAGTTTCATTTTATAGGTTTGCAAGAAACTATGTTACATGATTGTGGTGAAAAAGTGATTAGTAAATTTGATATAAATCAAGATTATCTTTGGCTGGATATCCCGGCTAAAGGTAAATAGTGGCATTCTAGCGGGGAGTCGGGAAAGATTTATATGATGTAGGATCTTTCAAGAGGGTGATTTTATGATTTTGATGAAACTTCTGGGACAAAGTTAATAGAATCGAAAGTGGAATCTTATTATAGTATATGGTGCAGCTCATGATGAGCAGAAAACAATGTTCCTATCTGAGTTATCTGCATTTTTTGTTCGAAATAGTGAACTTTGTTTTTAATTGGGGGAGATTTTAATATCATAAGATATCTAGTGAAAGAAATAGATGCAGGGGGGTCAAAGATTTTGGTCTTTTCAATACTACGATTGACTTTCATGAGCTAAAAGAAATTACTATGTCGGTGGTCTCTACACCTGGACCAATAATCAAAACCCCTCCTTTCTTTGGAGAAACTTGATAGATTTTTAGTCTCAGGGAGTGGGAGGATTCTTTTTCTAATGTTCTTGTGAAAAAACTACCCAGAGAGAACTCTCTGATCACAATCGATTATCTCTTGGATTGTGCAAAAATTTGAAGCATCTCCATTTTGATTTGATTTGACTTGGCTTGATAATCCTGAGATTTTTATAAAGTCAAAGCTGGGACAAGCCTTGTAGAGCTTCATGTTGCTCTAGATAAGATTCAACAAAAGTTGAAAGCGATAAGAAATTCTTTAAAGGTTGGGGTTTTAATTTGCAAGGGGAAATAAGAAAGAAAAGAGCTAGTATTAGAGAAGAGATAGCTATTATAGAAGGTATTGAGGAGGTGGATGGGTTAGATGATGCCTTTGACTCCGGGAAAATGGATCGATGAGGGAAAACTTGCACCTCTGGATCAGGAAGAAAAGTATTGGCATGCTAGAAGTCATGGCGATTGGCTCTTGAAAGGGGATAATAACACTAGCTATTTCCATAAAATAGCTAGTGGAAGGAAGAAGAAGAATACAGTAATATCTTTAGAAAAGGATGAAATAATTGAAGGAGATGAGAATTTATTAAAACATGCTACTGAATACTATTCTGATCTATTTGGGCTCAGGGGAAGAACATAATATACATATTGATCGAGAGTATGTGGACTGATATTGAACAAGTATCTAATGTGATAATGAGGACTTGTGTAAAATTCTCACGAGGAAAAAAATTAAAAGCGCCTTAGACCAAATGGAAAAAAACAAAGTTGCAGGTCTGATAAAATCCCAATTGAGTTTTATCGGCTTGCTGAAGGGGATCATTAAAGATGATGTGTTGCAATTATTTGAGGATTTCCAAGAAAATAAAGTTGATATAAGTAGGATGAATTATGGGATTATTACTCTATTACCTAAAGTGTCGGATGCTGCAAAGATTCAACAGTTTAGACCCATTTGTTTGCTAAACTGTTTGTATAAGTTGATTACAAAAACTCGACCTTGAGATTTGAATTTGTAGCCGAAAAATTAATACATTCTAATGGACTGCTTTTATGAAGGGTAGAAATATTATGAGTAGGATAATGGTTCTTCATGAAATTTTGCATGAAACTAAAAGGAAAAAACAAGTGGGTATCATCCTTAAGCTTGACTTGAAAAAGCGTATGACAAGGTCAAATGGAACTTCCTTTTTGAATGTTTAGCGACGGGGTTTTGAGTGTACGGTGGTGTACTTGATTAAACGAGGTGGTATCGGGGGAATGCTTGTTAGTGTTAAGTGAATGATCTGATTGGTCCATACATCAAAAGTTATAAAGGACTTCGACAAGGGGACCCTCTTTCCCCAATTCTATTTAACTTTGTAGGCGATGGGCTAACTAGGATGATTGTGAGAGCCCAAAAAAATCATTTGTTCAAAGGGCTGATTGATCATATAATTGATGATAGAGTGGCTGTTTTACAATATTGTGACGACACCATTATTTGTTTGAAACATGATTTGGTGGGTGCTAGGAATATGAAACTTCTTTTATACATGTATGAATTGATGGTTGGGTTAAAAATAAACTTCCATAAGAGTGAGGTGTTCACTTTAAATGATGAAGATTCCTGGGATGTTACCTATCTTTGAGATTTTAACTGTCAAGTTGGAACTTTCCCATCAAATATTTAGGGGTTCTGTAATGAGCCCGTAGGGTGCATGTTGTGGATTTGGGATCCATTGCTGGAAAAAAGTGCCAAAAAGTTAAGTGTTTGGAAGGGGGGACAATGTCCATAGGCGCCCGGTCGACTCTTATAAGTGCTAGTTTGAATAATACTCCAATATACCAAATATGCATGTATATGGCAAAAACTGATTTGTGTACAAACTTGATAAGATTAGGAGAAAGTTTTTTGGGAAGGTGGGGAACCAAAAGAAAATACCACTTGATCAAGTGGGAGAGAATATGCAAAGATAAGAAAAAAAGAGGGCTTGGGATCAAAACATGAAACCATGAACCAAATTCCTTGTGTAAGTAAGTGGTGGTGGAAGTTAGCGAAGGCGAGTTTGTGGAAAACAATCATTCATTATAAGTATATTAAAGGGGTAGCTATACGTAACATCAATCATATGCGAGGATGATTCACATATGTGGTCAGAATCTTGCTGAAAGTTAGAAATATTTAGCTCGGCGCAACTAAGCCCAGTGGAATCAGATTTACTAGATGGTTGGTAGACTACTGGTTGTATGGCATTCCTAGCAGAACTTGATAAAATACAACTGAATGATGAAGATGATAGAGTGAGCTGGGTACTAGGTAAAAGAAAAACCTTTTGATTAAATCCATTTATAATTGCTTAACTAGTTGAGATGTGGGAATATATCATAAGAAGATTTGGAAAGGAATGATACCATCAAAAATGAAGTTTTTATGGATGCTCGGCAATAATGCAGTTTTGACAATGGATAATATGATTAGGAGGAAGTGGGTTGGTGACCCTAAATGTTACTTTTGTGATTGTCCCAGAAAGCATCGATCACTTGTTCTTAGGTGCTCAGCAGCTAAATCATTTGGGCAATAATAGCTTCGGGGATTGGGGCAGGGAATATACCTATATCTTTTTATAACTGCTCAGAATGGCTTGAGATGTAGGCATTTGAAACAAGGAGGCCGCTTTTCATACCTTTGGCATAGCCGCCATTTGTTGGGCTATCTGGAGATCCCATAGCAACAAAAAGTGTGCTTTGATGGGCGGATCATTCTTGATCTGCGTATATAGTTTGTTACGGTTGTATGCTTATGAAATAAAGGCAGATCTATATGCGGGTGGTGATAAGGAAGTGTTACTGGAAGGGATGCTTGACATGTTTCAAATTGCGACCAAGCTAGTGAAGAAGAAGGAAGCCTGCGAGAAAAAGGACATCAAGATGCTAGGAGGCGACAACAACAAGTGAGCGGAGCGCGCGGGGATACGGTCATGATCAATTGGAGAAGTTCAAGTGGGAAGATTAAGACAATGTCACGTAGCGCTATTCTTGTATCTACGTAATGTGGGTTACTGTAATAAGGTTCAATCTCAAGGGATTGTTCCGGTCCGCTGTTGCTATATTCTAGGTTGTAGAAGTTGGTAGTATACTTCTATAGTCGTCTTTTTTGCTTCTACGGGTGGTCTAGTTCAAAACTCACATTGTATTTTTGTTGCTTCGGTAATAGAAATGGAGGGGTCTTCGATTCAAAAAAAAAAAGAGTTTTCATTTGCCTTCGACAGCTTTGCCGGTGTCGACATTGAACAAAGCGACAAACCGGATGATCATGTTGATCCCGATCACCAGAAGAGCTGTGCAAAAGGTGGACAAACTATCGAACCACAACTCTGCGTCTGATTGGAGCCGTAGAGCCACCCGAATCAAAGCGACTCATCAACCCCATACATACCAAAATACTTCTCACGGCACGTTTGCCCATCCCATAGACACGGATTATCACATCAAAAGTTAGGAAACTGCAATTTCGGCAAGCGGCCGGTGCATGAGTTGAAGGCACGAGAGATGTGAACAACGCGGCATGGGAACACGAACTCAATGTAGGTACAAGGGGAGGGGTGGGCGTACCCTTGATCGCGATGAGTTAAGGTCACAGAGAACCCAAACACACCATCTCGGTGACGATGTGCGGCCGCCCCGTCTTGGTGGGGCGAGTTGGGCAGTGTCATGCGCGGATGGCGCGTGCGGCGGCCGGAGTTGGAGATGGCATCAACCCCGGGTTGGTGCCGGCAATGCGCCATGCGGTCTAGTGTTTAGCCGGCTTGTTCACCTCCATCTTCGAGATCATTGATGATAGCACCGACCTGCGGGTGTCGAGGTCCGAGAATGGTGGCCGCCGCCTCGAGGCGGCAACCCGATCATCGCGCTCGGCATTGCGGCGGCGGCACTTGGGGATTCTCGGGTCCGTCGGACTTGCTTGATAACGACGCTGCACGCGTGAGCCCGGTGTTTGGGCCCCATCGTGGGTCATCACCCACGTCATGGGCTGCAACTCTTGTGTTGGGCCGGTTGTTGGACTGCTCCTTGTGGCCCATGGCCCGGGGAGAGCTTCGCTTGCCGGATCATCAACGGTTAGTGCCATTGCGACAGCCGGGACAAAGTCCAAATTCCAAATTCTTTTTTGTTATCTCCAAGGAACATAAGGTTGCTTCTTAACCGGCACTGGCGGGGGAAGCGGAGGAGCAACATAGCATCGAGGCGGTCATATATATCCGCATATGTGGAATGGAAAGCACAGTCTGATTTAGGATCAGTGTCTTGTTTGTGTTGGTGATCTCCAAAATGCAGCTTTTGTTCGATTTCGGGCAACTTATACGGTGTCAAGAAGCCCGGAAATCAGCCAAGCTTCCCATGATCTCACTTAACGGTGCTTTACTTTAATTACTCTTGTGTTTTGGTTGAAGAACACTAAAATTAAACCTTTAGTGGTCAGGATGTCCCTTCACTCAATTCCCATGGAACCCTCACAGAGCAATAGCTGACAAATAAACCTCATTATGTGTGCATACAATGCTATATATACAGCTAGACATAGTGCTTACATTTCCTTTAATTATTAGAAGTGTATGCCCTTTTGTGTTTCCCTATTGTATAGGAGGTTCTTTGCATAGTTTCTTACGGTTGTACTTTGTATGTGTATGGGCCTAAGATCCCCCAAGATCAATACAACTACTATTAGTGTCCGAGGTCAATGAATACGTTATCCCATAAGAAGAACATGAAGCTTTGGTTGAGATCATGGGTTCAATTCCTATAAATCGAAAAATTTGCCCGACAAAGACCATGGGTTCAATTGAAGCTCTGCTCCATTAATTTTAGCCATCCACCTTCATTGGTTAGTGATTTCATTAGAGTGAGTCGTAATGTTGGCTGATATTTGTTAGAATTCCAAAATGTGATCGAGTGGTTTTTATGGTATGTGGAAGACTAGGCCGCCTTACACGATCTCCGAGTTGCTGTTAAGGACCTACATCATGTTCGAGGTCATTTTAAATTGAGATACCAAACATGTCTCCGAAAGACAAAGCTTCAAAGCCATGCCTAGTAGTTTTGAGTTGGACTTCATCATAGGGTCCTTCCATTATTATTATTTTTCATTAGGCACATACATTGCTTCACACTCTTGATTGTTTCTTTTTGAGGGGGCAAAGTTTCTCATGTGGTTACTAGCACAAAAGTTGTGAATAATTTGACAATAAACACATGCACTTTTCAAGCGTCTAAAGGCGCAG
>JAENPR010002787.1:0-41615 GCA_018135685.1 Themeda triandra
GGGCTAGTTACTAGTTAGGGCTAAAATTAGTCCAAATTAGCTATGGTTGACTAGCTATTTGGTTAAGAACTAATTGAATACTTGGCTACAAAATTTGCCCACCTATTAGCTCTCTTGTTTGGATACAGTAGAGCTAATTTTTAGCAAGCTAGTAATTAGCTCTTGTATCCAAACAGGCCCTTACACACGAATTTCCAGGATTTGATCTGATGATCCGTTGCTAAGCCTTAAGGATTGTTTTGCTAAACAGTTCATTGCACCATTCGGAAAGGTAGTCAAAACATGTGAATTCCTACATCTCTAGAACAGTATATACACATGATCATGTATAAATAAATGCACACGCACAAACTTTTTTAAAGGCTCACACGCACAAACTTGAAGGACCTGTCATGTTGAATCAAATGAAAACCAGATATCTTGTAAAATCAAAGTGTGGGCCGTTCTGCAATCCTGCCAGCCAGAGAAGAATGGACCACGAGACTACATCTATCCGGTGAATTAATGCTTCTCACAACAACCCATCACATCTACCTTAATCAAAACCACCACTGATATGGCCAGCTAAGTTGCATATATATATGAGGAACGGGGCAGGCAGAGAATTTGAGACTAACCATAGGGATGTTCCTTGTCTCTGGGAACCTTGGCCGCCCTGTACGAGAGCAGAGCCACCCCACTAAGCACCTGCGCAACTCCAAAATCCGCACAATTAGCAACCCTCCACGAAGCATACAGCACCATGGACACGGGGCACCTCATTTTCACACGTACAATGTCCGAGAGGGAGTGGGCGGCGTCGGCAGCGATGGCTGTGCTGCCGGAGAGATAGCCCGTGACGGCCTTCCCCACGGTGAGTACGACGTCAGCGGCGAGTCCCAGCCGGAAGATCTCTCGGACGCCTCGCCCCCGTCCTCCCCGCCGTGGTGGTGGTGGTGCGAGTGGCCCACGTGGCCGCGGGCGGGGACGAGCCATTGGGGCCCGCAGCGTGGCTCCGCCGGCAAGGTGGGTGGGGCGAGCGCGGCGGGCGGAGGCTGCTGGGGTCGTGCCCCGGCGAGAAGGCCGCGGCGCGGGCGGCGAAGCGGAATCCCATCTTGTCGGGAAAGGGAATGAATGCCGAATGCTTCGTGCGCTGTCTTCCCGGACGCTTCTGGGCCTCCGGCGATCGGGCGGCTGCAAGGCAGATTCCGCCATTTCTGGGGGTTTTTTTAATGAAATCTCGCTTGTAATAACGAGTCAAACATCTCAATATACGTACGGAGTATATAAAAATACTACTTTCTCGGTAAAAAAAATACAATTCAAAGGAGCCAGATAAATCTAAATTGAACAAAATCTATATAAATACTAACATTTACTATAGTACTATATAAGTATATCACTGTTTATGTTTTAATAGGTGTAAATGAAATCTTGGTAACATTTAAGCGTTTGTCTCATAATTTTCATGAGGTTTAAATGTTAAATACGCGATGTGTCATTATATTAACGAAGAGAGAGATGATAGAGTTTTATGGGAGTAGAGAGTTTAAATCGGCGTTGAAACTCTTATCTGTGTTTTGAAAAAATTAATCATTGGAAAGCTATCTTTGGCGTGAAGCTATGCCGGGGAGTGCTTCTTTATTGAATAAGGGGGTATATAAAATCTTGGTAAGCGCATAGGATTTAGAATTTAAAAAAGTGGTTAAAATTGAAAAGATATTTGAAACAAATGTTAGTAAACATATTTGCAGTTGCTAAAAAACATATTTGTAGACATAGATATTAAAATTGTTTTTATAAACTTTGTCAACTTAAAAAAGATTCATCTTATTCAATCCCGATCATGCACTAGTGTTGTCAGTGCCAAAGGTACTCGCTCTGTCCTTTTTAATTGTCATTAGCGCTTCCTAGAAATAATCGTCGACAGTTAAATATTAAAAAATATAATATTTGTAATACATAATTAGTCTAAAGATTCAGCTAGGTAGCAATAACTTGTTTATCCGATGTCACACATCAAAATATCAATGAAATTGCCTAAAATATTGTACTTAAAATAACTGCTCCATTTCAATATTAAAGACATATTAGAGCTTTCCTAGATACGTAGCATTTGCTATGCACGGTGCACAGCAAAACCTACGTATCTAGGAAAAACCAAATGTCTTATATAATTTGAAATGAAGGGAATAGTTTAGATGCCTCATGCTGGTTGACAACACCAAACATAAATGCAAAACCATGGTGAAAGTTCAGTATTTGAATCTTTAGCCTGTGGTCACACTGTAACAATTTCGGTCTAACTATTGTTCAGATGTTACCAACCGAGATTATTGCACTAACAGTTCTACAATCTAGAATTCAGTACTGTAATCAGCTTTCAGTGCCTTCTTATCTTGTTCTACATGAGCTTAACTACTGCTCTTCCTAACCCACAATATACAGGTAAAGTCAAATGTGTAACCCAGTAAGAATTAGAATGTGTTCCTTTCATATGACACTATAATACATGTACAATCACTACATCTACTTCCGTGTTGGCTTCAATCCTCTGAATGGTATGTTACAATTTCACGAGGTCCCCCAGGATCTCAACTGCAAGATACCTTCCGTTTGTTTACTCTTGCCAAGTTCTCTGAAACTGCCCTAGTCAAATTTTGATCCTCGAAGCTAGCATCAAGATTGAACCTGAGAGAAATGTCCATGCCACTGATTAAGAAGCTAGAGGGACTACCTAAAGTCTGTTGCATCATAAGCAACAGTTCACAAAACATAAGATAATAATGATATAGTGTCAATTCAACAGTCAGTGAATGGGAAATGTAAGAACAGGCATCAGTGGACATACTTGGGATCAAGGGTTATTCTGCATTCTCTGACAGCAGAACTTGCTGCATATAAGGAGATCTTTTTTACCTGTATCGTTAAAAGGAAAAAAGGTTTTCATTTTCATTCTCAATAATTAGTATATAATATTATGTTACTGTTTGCGAGACCACAACATACCTCAAGCATCTTCAGTTTTGCAGGATGACCATTTGGCAACAACGGATCTCTTGGGCCAGCCGGACTGACTCTGGCAAACTCTCCGGCGACAAAAAATTGAGCGCCAATTGAACCGTGGACTGATCATGTCAATATAACAGAAAACAAATGTAAACTATATCCACAAAAAAAGTATTCAATTATCAAACAATCACAGAAGCATGGAAGATAATATCATTTTCCAACAAATCAAAGCATAACAACCACATTCAGTATAGATAGTACATAACTAGTTCAAATTATCACAGAAGTAATAAAGAACAAAATTCTTCAGAGCAGCTAAATTCTACTCTAGTAAGCACAACAAATAAGAACAAGCAACAAATTCAGCACGTAGTGAGAGATGAGATCACATGAACCCTGCAACAGTTTTTTTTTTTTTTTTGACAACAGAACCACTGCAACAGTTGGAAGCAGAAACTTAGTCTAAACCCAGAAAATACAGCTTCAACATGATTCCGTGCAGTAACTCAGCTTAATTTCTGAGCACTGCTGCTACTAGTGCTTATTTCTTTTTTCCAAGCTCTCTAGTATGTTTATGCTCAAAGCATGTAAATCTATATTAATCCATACCCTAAGTTCAAAGAAAAAAAAAATAAAAAGTCCTACCATTTCATTATGTTCTAGAGTGACTACCATATGGGCAGACACGAATTCTCACAAAAATAAGAACAGAAACTTTAAGCACGACAAAGAGTAAATATGAGGATGAGATGCATCACCTGGAGGTTTTTCAATTGGAAAGGACAGCCCAGCTGGAATGAAAACAGCCTCACCAATATGTTGGTGGAATGTGCAGGTTCAATTCCTGCAAGAACATCCCAATGAAACTTACAGAAGTAAATGATGTGATGGGTCTCAATAACAAAAGTTAACTCATAAGGCTAGTCCTAGTGTGTAACATCATGTAAATTAATTAGGTGGTACAATATGAATTTTTTTTTCTAACTTGGCAGTAAATTAATGAGGAGGGAAAATTATATCCTACGTCACCATACTGCTTGAAATCTAATCATTGAAAATCACACAACATTGGGGTGGGTTGTTTCACATGACAGTTATTTTTGGGTCCATTGTCATGAACACAACACTAACAATTAACTGAGATGATGGTTGTCAAGAAACAACACCAAGACACTGTGCACTAGGAGAGTTGCATCATACTTACATGTATTCATATGGCATGGAAGCTGCGGAGGAGAACGTGACATGATGATGCACTGAGGTAGCCTAGAGTGATTAGCATATGTCCACTAGTACATTGATTAGATGGTTTCTGATGCATACAACCATGACAATGCCTGATGGCAGCTCAAGGTCATGATAAAGGGAATGGGAAGATCCTCTTATTGCTTGTGTAGTGATGACTTACTCCCATATATAGAGGGGTTCCTCGCAAAAAAAAAAAATATATATATATATATAGAGGGGTTCTAACAATATTGACAAACTACTGGATATTATATCTAGCTAGCAGATAATAATTTTAAATCTATCCCAATGAACTAAACTGAACTTATTGATCAGGATCTATAGCCTTGGTACCAACCTAGCTTTTAGTGCAGACTGCACCTGGTGCACACTTAATGGGTCTATAACCCACACGGATGGCACGGCCATACTGCATGCTTTGGTGCAGTCATGTGTCTGGTGCACCACTTGTGTGATTGTGGGTCTACATCAAAAGAATGTAGCATGCAAATCCAAATTTCATGTTGAATCACCTCCTAAGAAGCAAGTCTAACTTCCGACATCTTGTTTCTTTCTTCAAGCACCCAGTGCAATCATGCTGACAAATTTAAAATATGCTACTCAAACTCTGCGATGTGCCACCGTAACAGTGTAACCTTTGGTTTCAACAAATTTCCACACCGGTAAACTTCAGCTTCAACAATTTGCCATTGAAAATGACATGGTCAGAATCGTCCTATGTAAAA
Organism: Themeda triandra; assembly: GCA_018135685.1. NCBI lineage: Eukaryota > Viridiplantae > Streptophyta > Magnoliopsida > Poales > Poaceae > Themeda > Themeda triandra. The sequence continues at coordinate 4,965 of JAENPR010002787.1, forward strand.
TGACCCGTACACCCATGTTGCTTCTTAGCCAGTGGCAATGACCAGCAACGGCACGCGACGATGATGGCAGCTGTGGTACGCGGCTCACTGGAGGAAAAGACAGGCAGGAAGAACAGGGATCAATCTGCAATGCTATGGGTTGCCAGCCATGGACGAAAGGAATTGAACCTTGGCTCTAGAAGGTGACAAAGCAAATGTAGCAGAGCATCTGGCTCCCATGGCCTAAGTTGGGGAAGGAACAACGAAGATTGATTGGCGTGGAGACAGTGGGATCCACTCTGGAAATGGCCAAGGAGATCACTCTTGCTCTCTTGACCAGTAAAGGCTGCTGGCTGGCGACAAACACAGCCTCAGGAATGGTGGCCCAGTTGAGTAGGAGCCAAGTCAGGTGTTTCAGCAGACAGCAGGGGCACAAGAGTCACATGGGGTGGCCATGTAGAAACAAACCTAGAAATTTATTGAAGCCTAAAGTTTGGAGTGGAAAAGTTTGTCAAACTCTTCTCATCTTGCAGTTTGCAAAACTTATCATAGGCTCAATTAGAGAAGATGGTGAAGTACTACATGAAATAAGATGCAATGGTGCAAACAGCAGTCAAACATTTGGAAGTGAAAAATAGTAATCCTCTCCCTGGTACTTAGTACTTACCATATTGATCCTTCAACAACTTCTTATGATAATCGTTAAGGTACACACTTTGGTCATAAATCGGATACTTAACCTGCATCAAAAGTATAGTAACATGAAACATCTTTGAGAATTTATTTTTAAGACTATAATTTGACATAGGGAAGGGTAATTACAGAAGACACTGCTTGACATCTAGCTGCAAATTCTTCCCGATGAACAGCTAGATATTCATTAAGCTTTGGAAGATCCTGCCTGCGGAATACATCCCAGACAGCACCAGCCTGGAATCCTTCTGAATTATCAGTTTTTGGCTCCTCAATGTGTGAAAATGAATGTTTGTGTGCTTGCTCCCATATCCAGATTCAAATTTTGAACAGGAGTGTGAGCATTCACATGCACACTACTTCCATTAACTTGATCTTTAGATACATCAGACTGTACCCTCTGGGGACATTGGTAATGCACTTCAGTTGCATGCATTAACATGTGAACCTACAAGAAAACAGATAGCATTAACCATCTGATGTTTAACTTTTGTCATCAATAATACTCAGCTACTCAGCTGACCTTCATGAAAAAGAAATGCTTAAATCCAACCCAGAACTTTCAAGTGAAAACTAAGTAAGACCAAACTTACCACATCACTCATGTTAATTGTTAGATTTGTCACTGAATCACCTTTACCAAGTTCTTGGTGACTTCCATATGCAATTAACAGCTTCATTCCTATTTCAGGCTGTAAGGCATCTGGGGTAACTTGGCAGCAAGGTTTAGGAGACCATCTAGGATGAATAAAATCAACAAGAGGAAAGTTGACAATAAATTCTGGCCTTTGGCACAACAGAAACGTCTCCAAGGCTGGGTTGGGGCAATCTTTCAATTTCAGCATCAACATGTGGCCATCTTCTCCTTTGCTGCCATCTGGTAGCCTTTGATAAACTGTTTGAGCTCAATATCTACCTGAGCAGATGAAACAAGGTAGGATATATCATTTGAAGATAAGCGGTGTTAGGGTATAATAATAACAGGAAAGGTATTAGTGTAATCTTCTAGTGTCTACATACCAGAAACTTGGAATTCTTTACTTCCACAGCTTTTTCTACATACAGAAGCTTGGAATTCTTTACTTCCACAGTTTTTTTCACTTCTCCAAAATACCACTTGTAGTTCAAGTAGTGGATGGTTAAAAACTCAAAATAAGTTAGCAAAGGTGGTATCACACAATGATCATGCATTCTTTTTAACAAAATATACTTCTAACATCTAATAGTGGTATGTTAAATAAGGAGACCAGTAATAGCAGTGTAACTAATAGCATGGCACCTGGGAATCCCTAAGAAGAATTCCCAACAATTTCTAGCAGACAGCAACATTTTTATTATTCAGAAATATAAAGCAGCAACTAGCACTACTTTATCACCTCTGATTGGTTAGAGCAGTCCACAGCTGACTATGACATCTTCATCCATTTTTTCATCCATGATCTCCTGGATACCCTCCAAATACTCAAAGGGGTCCCAGCTTGATGATAGAGAAGGCTCAAATGCTTTCTTGATAATAACAGGCTCATGCGTTTAAGCAATACTTACGAAAATGAATGATGCCTTCGTATTTTAAGTCCTCCAATACAGGAGAGTACACACGATTCCCTACCAATCCCATCACTGTTTTGAGCATTTGAGAGACCAAGGTTTGGCTGACCCAGTAAACTCAATCTTCTGCCATCACTGGAAGACAAACATCCATCCTCCAAATCATGTACTTTGCAACCATTGACCATTTCTTCAGAACTTTTTACAAGTTTAGCAATCCAATTTATTTGAATATCCGCCTTAATACCAACTTTGAGGAGCCACAACCACCAGCTTCGTGGGGTCCACAGTGATGCTGCCATCATTGTTGACTCTCCATGTAGGGAATAAAGATCTAATGTCAATATTATTTATATCTATTGGCCAAGATAACTGACTTGTCATTTACAATCTCCGCAGATGGTTCCAATCTTGCTCTTTTGTTAAAAGAATCTCTACCTTTATCCTCAACATAACCTTCAGTATACTCTCCCGTGAAACATTGGCCCGAGAATGGCGTATGTCATGACAACAATCAGAGCATAAATCATACAAGCATCTTGGGCAGTATCGGTGATAATCAAACACTGGCACTTTGCAAAAGTCCTGCAAATAATGAAAAGTTTTAAGGTTCTGTTCTAGCCTAATTTATCTAGTTAGAATGAGGAAAAGATTCCAACGATGAAGAAAGAAGAAATAGAAAAAATGGCAAAGCCATACCAGCACATCTGCTCATCAGAAGTTATCTTTGCTCTGAGGATATCTGTCTTTGTGATCCTATCAATAACAGTGTCAGAGTGAATGCTAAAATTCAGATGAGAAATGCACAATAGAAGATAAAGGGGAAGTGGAGCACCAGATGATCTTGTTTCAACACCTATTTCAAAGCATTGGTCGGAATAAATCCCCTTCAGTACTGGAAGAACATTAACCAAAAAGGCAATGAAGATATCTCAACTTATCAACAACTGATATTTCTTGCACCCTGGCCTTTATAAAATTACAAAAATGTTAGATTTTGGCCTACAAGTACATATAATAAACTTAAACATATGAATAATTAATAGAAGAAAACTAATAGAGATTGCATACCTTTATTAAGTTGTCCCTTGTAAGCAAACTTTGCAATTACAAATGCCACGGCATGCTGGACAAACATTTCGAACATCATCCATCGAATGTCAAGGTACCTGCATTACATTTGTGGTTACCTTAGTTCAGACAATAAATGGCAGTCTCCACTCTCCAGAATATAGTTGGACCACTAGCTTGTGTGCACCATATTTTCGAAGTTCAGAAAAGAGTTCTTTTTTCAGACAGTTTTAGTCATGCCTTCTCATGATCAATCTAAACTGTCAGAAGTTACTAAGAAATAATCAGGAAAACACATCGATAAGGGACCATATAAAAGCCTTGCAATTTTGCACCACAAAGCCATATTCAACTCAAGTTATCAACAAAAGTTCTTGTGCTCATCCCTGGTTCTGTTTCTGTCTCTGTCCAAACAACATACAACTCTTGACTCAAAGTATACTACTTTATGAGAAGATGATGATGGCTGTTGCACCTGAAGAAGTGAGTTGTTGCTTTTGTCTACCGATTTGGAATGAGGTAACAGCAAATTTGCCTTTAAGAGGCCAACCCAGAGGCTATGCTACTGAAATGAATAAGACAAATAGTAGTCAAATATCCTTGCATTCTGGGCATGTGCAATAAGAATGCCCCAAAACGATTGATGCTGTTTGCAACTTTCTTGCGAAGGTGGTTTGGGCAAAACCCAACAGTAATCATCAGTTTGACAAGCCTAAGGACTTTCTAATATGCATTAGTGTTCATTGTAAGCTGATACATCCTAGCACAACATACCATTTGGAGATGCAGCTGGCACAGTAGCCTCTCCTGTCACAACTGGTACGCAAACGACACCCCCAGCCTTCCGGCACTGGTGGCAGCTCCTTATCCCCAGCGCCGCTGCCAGGCAGCCATGCTGGGCCTCTCCCCGACCAGCCCCTGCAACCATCGGCGCGCAATCAGCGCGAGCTCAGTCAGTAGCACAGGGAAGGAACCCAATTGAGCTACGGAGGGGCAGGCAGGCGAACTCACCGCCGCCGTGGTGCTCGCAGCAGCCGCATTGCCCGGGGCAGCGGCCCTTCGTAGGCGACGGCGACCGCCCTCCGCGCGGGCGCTGCCGCCAGCGGCACCGGTTCGGCCACGTACACCGCCTCCCCGGCGGCGACCCTGCCGTAGAGCGGCCTCGCGACCGCCATGGGCGGGTCCTCGTCGGCGCGGAGGCGGGAGGCGGAGGGGAAGGAGAAGGCGGGCGCGGGGGAGGAGCGGGAGGAGGGTGTGGAGGAGCGGCGGAGCGAGGCGCGGAGCGCGGAGGAGGCGGAGCGCTTCTTGGCCTGGACGTAGTGCTTCTCGCAGACGGTCTTGTCGGGCATGGACGGCGCGCTGCAGCGCCACTGCTTGCCGTCGGAGCGCTTGCAGCGGAGGTCCTCCGGCACGGCCGCCATCGCCGATGACGACGACGCCCGGTGTCACCGCGCCGCGGCGCCACCACCGCCGCGGCGGAGGCCGGAGGGATCTAGGGTTTGGAGGGTTCGGAAAGCGGGGAGGAGAGCGGTGGTGGTGGTGGTCTCCCGGGTTTAAGTGGTGGTTGGGCTTGCTCCTTGGTGGTGGTGGTGGTCTCTCTGTAATTTGGGGAGCCGTGTCTGCGGCGCTGGCGTTGATGCAGGTGCAGCAGGGGTGGGCTGCGCTGCAAGTCTCCATCCATCTCCTCTCCTCTTCCTGCCGTGCAGTGCGTGCTTGTGCTGCAGTGTGGTGTGCGGATGGATGCCGAGCACGAGCAGCGAGCGGTGCTGGCTGCTGCGGCGTAACTTCCCCTTCCATTCCAATTCAGTAGTGGGGTGGTGCCTGCTTGCGTGAGCGCTGCCTGCAGGTCCGCAAATGCAGGCTGTAGCACTGCACAGGAACCAGGAGCAAGCTCGGGAAGGAAAGCCAGCGTACGATTGGCGGGAAGTTACCGGCGTGTCCATGATGATGGCGTCGGGGTGTGGCGCAGAGGAGGGTGGTTTGGGGAATTGGGGAGAGGCGTTGCGGCGTGATGAGGCGGGACCCGCAGGCGAGACGATGAGACGATAGCAGCCGCAGCTCTTGCCCTCTTCCTCTTGCTTTGCTGCAGAAGACAGGTGGCATCCGGGAAGGGCCCTCGCGACTTTTTGGGGTTTCGAGGGGCCGCGTGCTGACTTGGTGAGGGAGAGACCAACAAAAGGAGAAGAGAACCAGGGAGAAATGGCGCCTTCCGATGAGGAAAAAGGGAGAATGGCGCCTGATGATGACGCGGCAGATTTCCTTTGCCGACACCAGGCGCTCCGGGACGGGCATGTACAGTAGGCACGGAGTTGTCGCGTATGAAAAATTACCGGTTCAGTTAAGCCTAGCGTATGAAAAATTACCGGTTCAGTTAAGCCTATTCGCCATGTAATTGTGCTATTGCGAACCATCAACTCTTTCTTCGAACCAGTAATCGATTGGAAGTTTGGACATTACTCCGCAGTCTGGAACTTTGGGTTATGTATAAACAAACATGCTTTTACTATATTATCTCATCTCCAATGTTTTACTTGATCTGTTTTCTTTTTTCTTTCCTTTTGCCATGTGATATGCTTGAAGGATCTCGTGCAAAACAGTTTTTAGTCTTCAACTTTGTATTTGGATTCAGTTACAATTCTAAAACTATAAAAAAATGTCTATTTTAGCCCTCAAACGTTACACTTTGGGTTGGTATCAAAGTGTGTTTATATCCTCATTTTTTTGGCTCAAGTTCATCCCATGGCTTGTAAGGTCCTAGATGGCTAGAGGGGGGGTGAATAGCCTATAAAAAATTTCTACAAACTCACTAAGCAAAGTTCGTTAGATACACAAACGGCGGAAAGCAAGTTTTGCTTAGCCTACTAGATGTTGCAAGCCTCCTATCCAAACAATTCTAGTAGGTGATCACTAGCACACACAATAGCTACCACTAGTGATCAAGAGTTCTACCCACGGATTTAGTCTACACAAGAAGTGGTTCCCCACCGACCACACAAGCAATTCTACCCACGGGATTTAGTCTACACAAGAAGTGGTTCCGACCGACCACACAAGCAATTCTACTTTGCAAGAATGTAAACGAAGTAATACAAGGGAGGGTAGGAGCTTGTTATACCAACGCGTAGAGTCGAGGTTGTCAATCACCAAGAGATGAACAATCAATCAATCGGCAACACACAATCGGAGACCAATCACCAGGGAACAAAGATGAACACAATTGTTTTTGTTCACCGGTGTTCACTTGGGCACGCCAAGCTAGTCACCGGTTGTGTCGACCAACACCTAGATGGTTCTTCGGTGTGACCCTCAAGTCACTAGCCCCTCAAGGCTCGCCCGCAAGGCACCGCAAGACACCGCTCTCAAGCGAGGTACTCAACGACACACGCAATCCACTAGGATGCTCTTCGTGATCCCCACGAGGTGAGCTCAAACCTCTCACAATCAACCGGAGGTGGCCAAGAACAATCACCTTCTCTTGCCAACGCCTCCAACAATCTCCAAGCCGGCTAGGAGCGGTACTCTCCAAGAGTAACAAGAAATCCACCGCTAAACCACCCACAAGTGCCACTAGATGCCCTCAAGCAATGCAATGCACTAGGTGATCTCTCAATCTCACTAGGATTCACAATCAAGCAAGAGATGAGAGAGAGTGTTTTTCTCGCTCACAAAGATGAATGAATGAGTTGGGAAGTCAAGAGGGAGCCAAGCCCGGCCTCCCATCTATTTATAGACCCAACACTTCAAACTAGCCGTTACCCCCTCGGGCGCAAATTCAACGGACGCGTCGACGCGTCCGCAGCCGCCGGACGCGTCCGGCGTCCGCCCTTCGGGCGCCCCTGCAGTTTCCAACCGTTGGCGCCGCGCCAACCACGTGCCGCCACGTCGGCGTCCCCGCGTCAGCAGGTTTGCGCGTCCGCGCCGCGTCCGACAGACCGCCGAAACTTCGGAGTTTCGGTCCGCGTCCGCGGGCCGCCGGACGCACGACCCGCGTCCGCCGCTTCGAGATGGCCCGGCCGGCCTCGCGGCGAAGTCCCAACGCGCGGACTCTACGTTGATCGCGCCGCGTCCGGGCCGCTCGTCCGGCCAGCGTCCCGCGCTCCCCGGCTCCGCAAAGCCACCAGCCGCCGAGCCAACACGCGCCGGACGCGTCCGGCGCTCAAAGCCTGGGCCTGCGTCGCGCCGCAAAAACTTTCGTTTTTTCGGCCGTCAAGACGCCAACTTCTCGCACATGCTAACCAACAAGTATACCAACTTGATCACCAGAGATAGCATGATTTCAACCAAATTTTACATCCGGCGCAATAGAAAATATGCATCCATTTTTCCCGAAGCGCGAATCCCGCCTCACAGGCTCGGCGGGAGGAAGAGAGGACCCAAACCCATCTCTACCCCGCAAACCACAATGCGTCCAAACGCCACCTTTGTAAATGTGCCAACACCACCAAGTATACATCTCCATGTGCTTGTGTGTTAGCTTTTCACAATCATTTCCCAAAGGTTAGGCTAGCTCACTAGGCCCTATATGCAATGCACTTCATGAATTCATCTAGTGGCACCCGTGCGTCGAATAGCCGATAAGACTTCCCCTCTTAATAGTGCGGCTATCGAACCTAAACCACTCACACCCTCTATGGTGTCTTGAGTGCAAAACAAAATGGCCCTATCGGTTATACCTTTGCCTTGAGCCCATTTTGTTCCTCCAAATGATATGAACACTTCACACCATCATGTGACCGTCTCGATCCATCGACCTCGACTTCACTTGCCCTTCACCGTGCATCGGTCCATCGCGCCCTAGTCTTGCCCGAGCTTCACCATCGCATGGTCCTTCACTCCCAAGCCTTGACTAGCCCTTCACCTTCAACACCGGTCCATGGAGCCAAGCACCGTCTTGATCTTCATCTTTGATCACATGACACGTGTCATGCTTCATATTCAATATGCTCATCGTGTGGACAACCTTTCTCTAAATCAACCACTTAGATAAACAAGGTTAGTCCTAGGTTTCATCAATTAGCCAAAACCAAACTAGGGACTTTCAATCTCCCCTTTTGGTAATTGATGACAACCTCAACAAAGATGATTTTATAATAAAGATTTTGAACTTGTCATACTTGTCCAATCATTATGCTCACAAGAGAAATTTGGACAATTATAGCAAGTTCGGTTTTGGTAGTATTGCTCCCTACATATATGCATAGAGTTTGGATTTGAAGCTTTGCACATATGCATGGATAAGATTGTGGGGAGAGTAATTCTACCAAAATGATGCTAAGGTGTAAGAAATGGACCTTTGAAGCGTGAAACCAATCGGAGTTGCAATTTACACCATCCTTAGCACCATATAATAACTAGACATCCATCAAAAACTCAAGAACCCCGTGAGATCAACATTATAAGCAAAGTTCTTGAACTACTTGTGAAGCAAGGGGAGTCTAGTTACAATCTATGCAAGCTAGTAGATCATTTCACCATTCAAGTCCTATACTAGCATTGCACCACACAAGCAAGGGACACCACTTGTATAAAAACTTTACCTAGGTGCCAAGAGCAAGTCATATGAGAATGCACAAACAAATGCAACAACTTTGTTCATGAGCTTGCTCCCCCTTCTTGTGTGCATCAAAATTTTATTTTATTTACCCCTTTATCATGTTCAATCATCTTTTTCTCTCCCCCTTTGTCAACAATTGCCCAAAAATGGGATCAAATTGTGGAGAGAAAAGGACTTTGATGGAGTAAACAAAACTTTAGTCAAATTTTGGTTCAATCTAGACCACTTGCCAAAGACATTTAATTCGGTTTGAACCAAAGACAAGCTTCTTCACACCTCATGACAAGGGTTATCTTGCCTATGTTGAATTAAACACTTGTAGCAAATATTCTAGATTCAACACTAGGATTGCAAGCCCACAAACATGTCATATGTCACCACTAGATCAAGCAAAGCATAGAAGCAATAGTGGTAAACATATATACATCAAACACATTTGATTTATCATGAATGCTCCAAATGCACCTTGTATGTCTACATGTGCTACCACAAGTATAATCCTAAGCATGAATGACATGTCAACCAATGGTACCTTGCTTTGTCGAAGGAGAGGCATGTCAAGTAGTGGTGGGGTGCATTCAACACATGTTTGAGAAGTCAAGAATGTTCAATTCATTCCTTAGCTTGCAAAACCTTCTTTCATCAAGTGGCTTGGTGAGGATGTCGGCAAGTTGATCATCGGTGCCCACACTTTCAATGGAAATGTCACCCTTTTGTTGATGATCTCTTATGAAGTGATGCCTTATGTCAATGTGCTTTGTTCTTCCATGTTGAACCGGGTTTTGTGTCATCTTGATTGCACTTTCATTGTCACAAAACAATGGCACATTCTTGAAGTTGATGCCATAATCCCTCAAAGTTGACTTCATCCAAAGCAATTGTGCACAACAACTCCCGCACTAACATATTCGGCTTCGGCGGTAGAGATTGCCACACTATTTTGTTTCTTTGAGGACCATGACACAAGTGATCTTCCAAGAAGTTGGCATGTACCACTTGTGCTCTTTCTATTGATCTTGCAACCACCATAGTCGAGTCCAAATATCCAATCAATTCAAACTTTGACCCCTTGGGATACCACAATCCAACATCTCTTGTTTGCTTCAAGTACCTCAATATTCTCTTTGCGGCCGTGAGATGACTCTCTCTAGGTGAGGCTTGATATCTAGCACACATGCAAACACTAAACATGACATCCGGCCTTGATGCGGTGACATAGAGTAGGCTTCCAATCAATGACCGATAATCCTTTTGATTCACCATATTGCCATCATGATCACTATCAAGATTCCCATTGGTGCCCATTGGAGTTGAGATTGGCTTTGCATCTTGCATTCCAAACTTCTTCAACATGTCCCTTATGTATTTCCCTTGACTCACAAATGTCCCATTCTTCAATTGCTTGACTTGAAGACCAAGGAAATAGCTAAGTTCACCAATCATGGACATCTCAAATTCTTTTGCCATCATTTTACCAAATTCTTCACAATATGCTTGATTGGTTGATCCAAAGATAATATCATCAACATAGATTTGCACAATGAAGAGATCATTACCAATCTTCTTGGTGAATAGAGTAGTATCAACCTTGCCCATAATGAACCCCTTGGAGTGAAGAAAAGTCTTCAATCTCTCATACCATGCTCTAGGTGCTTGCTTCAAGCCATACAAAGCTTTCTTCAATTTGTACACATGGTTGGGTCTCTTCTCATCTTCAAAATAGGGAGGTTGCTCAACATATACTAGCTCATTGATGATCCCATTGAGAAATGCACTCTTGACATCCATTTGATATAACTTGATATTGTGAGCACATGCATAAGCCAATAGAATCCTTATTGCCTCCAATCTTGCCACCGGAGCATATGTTTCATCATAGTCAAGACCTTCAACTTGAGTATAGCCTTGTGCAACTAGTCTTGCTTTGTTTCTAATCACAACACCATCTTGATCTTGCTTGTTCTTGAAAACCCATTTGGTTCCAATGACATTGTGATCCTCCGCCTCTCAACTAACTCCCACACATCATTTCTTGTGAAGTTATTGAGCTCTTCTTGCATTGCCATGATCCAATCGGCATCATCCAAGGCTTCCTCAACTTTCTTTGGCTCTTTGGTTGACACAAATGATGCATATTCACAAATCATAGCCACTCTTGATCTTGTTTGCACACCACTTCTAATATCACCAATAACACTATCAATTGGGTGATCTCTTGCAACATGTTGTGGTTGTAGCACTTGCACTTGATTGCTTGAACTTGGTTGATCACTTGACTTGTCTTCATTGGATGAACTAGCACCATGATCTTGCACTTGAGTATTGCTAGCTTGTCTCAATGGAGAATTGAGCACTTCATCTTTATCATCTTGCACATCAATCACTTGCTTTGCTCTAATGTCCCCAATGTCCATGTTCTTCACAGCTTCAACCAATTGAGTTCCACCAACATCTTCTAGATTCTCATCTTCATCTTGTGACCCATTGGTTTCATCAAATTGCACATCATGGACTTCTTCTAGAATGCCACTTGAGTTGTTCCAAACTCTATAAGCCTTGCTTGTAGTTGAATAACCGAGTAGGAACCCTTCATCACATCTCTTTTCAAACTTCCCCAATCTAGTGCCCTTCCTCAAGATATAGCATTTGCAACCAAACACTCTAAAATAGCCAATGTTGGGCTTTCTTCCATGAAGTAGCTCATATGGGGTCTTCTCAAGCAAAGTATGACAATAGAGCCTATTGATATAGTAGCATGCCGTGTTGATTGCTTCATCCCAAAATGATTGACTAACATTGTACTCATGAAGCATTGATCTAGCCATATCAAGCAATGTTCTATTTTTCCTCTCAACTAGGCCATTTGATTGTGGAGTGTACTTGGCCGAGAATTGATGACCAATGCCATAGTGATCACACAATTCTTCCATTCTTGTATTTTTGAACTCACTCCCATTGTCACTTCTCACTTTCTTGATTCTCATGTCAAACTCATTGTGAACTCTAGTGAGAAAGGTCTTGAAGGTGTCATACACTTCACTCTTGTCACTAAGAAAGAATACCCATGTGAATCTTGTGAAGTCGTCCACTATGACAAACCCATACTTGTTGCCACCAATACTTGTGTATGTAGTTGGTCCAAATAGATCCATGTGTAACAACTCAAATGCCTTGCATGTGCTCATTATACTCTTCTTTGGATGTGAACTTCCAACTTGCTTCCTAGCTTGACATGCACTACACAACTTGTCCTTCTCAAATACAACATCTTTCAAGCCTTCAACAAGATTGTGTTGTGTGAGCTTCTTCAATTGTTTCATGCCAACATGCCCAAGCCTTCTATGCCAAAGCCAACCCAAACTTGATTTTGATATCAAACATGTTGTCAAAGAAGCTTCACTAGTGTTGAAATCAACAAGATAGAGATTCTCATATCTAAAGCCTTTGAACACCAAGTTGGAGCCATCAAGAGAAACTACCTCAACATCATTTGCCCCAAAAATGCACTTGTAGCCTCGATCACAAATTTGTGCCACGGAGAGAAGATTGAAATCCAAGCTTTCAACTAGCATCACATTGGAGATACTCATGTCATTTGATATTGCAATCTTGCCCAAACCAACAACCTTGCCTTTCTTGTTATTGCCAAAAGTAATTGACTCAATGCCACTATCATTTTTCTCAATTGAATCAAACATTCTTGATGTCCGGTCATGTGTTGAGAACACCCACTATCAATAATCCAATGCCTTCCTCCCGGCTTTATAATTCACCTACAAGCAAATCAATGAAGCTTAGGTACCCATTTTTGCTTGGGTCCTTGTAGGTTAGTGACTAAGCTCTTTGGTACCCAAATTGCCTTCTTCTTTGGGCCAACAATGGGTGTACCAACAAACTTAGCTTGTACACCTTTCACACCCTTGGTAAGCACATAACAAGAATCAAAAGGTATAGCATTGTCAAGTTTCTTGTTTTGTTGCTTCTTGTTGCAATTTTGCTCTAGGTGCCCAACTTGCTTGCATCTATAGCAAAACCGACCATTGCTCTTCACAAAGCTAGGCTTTGGAGTTGCAAAGGCCGACTTGCCCTTCTTGGGGTTATAGCCCAATCCCTCTTTGTTAAGAGAGAACCTTTGGCTACCCAAGCACTTTAGCAAGCGGGCCTCACCACCATAGGCTTTGCCTAAGGCATGAGTGAGCTCATCCACCTCCTTCTTGAGGGTCTCATTCTCTACCATTAGTGTAGCATCACAAGTGAAGCCATCACTAGTAGTGGAGATAGAGTCGGTGGTGGTGGTGGATGATGTGCTACAAGAAGGGTTAGCATTTGTCATGATGATAGGTTGATAAAATGACTCATCAATGATGTCACAAGTAAGACCTATATCACATGATGCAATCACCACTTTCTTTGCTTGTTGCTCAAGTAGAAGTGAGTGAGCTTCTTTAAGCTTAGAATGAGCATCACCAAGCTTCTCATGGTCTACCACTAGACTCTCATGAGTGGTCATAAGCTCACCTAGGGCTTTCTCAAGTATTTCTACTTTCATTGAAAGCGTCTTGCACTCCTTTTCCTTGGCAATAGCTATATCTCTAGTTTCTTGCATCAAGTCATATAATTGATCCTTAGTCGGTTCATCATCATCATCAACATTATCAACATCGTGAGCATATTCCATCTCACTATCATCATCACTATCATCATATTGTACCTTTGTTTCCTTGGCCATGAAGCATGATGGTGATGTGGAGAATAATGAAGACTTCTTGTTGATAGCGATGGAAGCCATAGCCTTGTTGCTTGAATCTTCATCTTCATCATCATTGTCACTCTCCCAAGTGACCACAAATGCACCATTCTTGCCCTTCTTGAGTGTCATTTTGGCCTCATGTTTCTTCTTCTCAAACTTGCCCTTGTTGTAGTTCTTCTTCTTCTCATATGGGCATTCGGCTTGTAGATGCTCGGTGCTATCACAATTGAAGCACTTTCTTGGTTGCTCTTGCTTCTTGAAGTTGTTTCTCTTGAAGCCTCTTCTCTTGATGAACATGTGTCCCATCTTTTTCACCACAAGAGCTAGTGCCTCATCATCAATCTCAAAGTCACCATCTTCCTCATTGGTTTCTTCTTCTTCAAAGATTGGTGCTTTGCCCTTGGAGGATGTGGCTTGGAATGCCACGGTCTTCTTCTTCTTCTCTTCTTCCACCTTCTCATCATCTTGATCAAATTTATCATATGTCAAGACTTCCCCAAGCAAATCATTTGGCTTCTTGTTTTCAAGCCCATCTCTTTGTAGCATTAGCTTCAACATCTTGAAGCTCTTCGGCAAGCAAATCAAGAACTTGTGACAAAAGTCTTCATCTTTTGTCTTGTGCCCCAAACTCTTGAGATCATTCACAATCACTTGTAGACGATGAAACATTTCAATGATTGTTTCATCCTCCTTCTTCTTGAAGTTCTCGAACTCACTCTTGAGTCCATATAACTTGGCACTCTTCACAACCTTGGTGCCCTCATATGTCTCACCCAACCTTGTCCATACTTCACTAGCAAGTTCCAAATCCTTGATCCCCTCAAACACCTTTGTATCAATGCCATTATATAGGGTGTTGAGAGCCATTCTATTGCATGTGATGTTGGCTTTATCTTCATCGGTGAGATGATCATTATCAAGAATAGCATAGTCGTGCAATGTGACTTGCAAGACTCTCTCTTGTATTGAACCAAGATACATGATCATCTTTCTCTTCCAATGATCGAAGGAACTAACTCCATCAAACATAGGCGGTTTACCCCCAACATGGTTGAACACAATTTGAGCCATCTTAACACCGTAGGATGTTAAGCCTTGCACTAAAACGGTGACCTCGGCTCCGATACCACTTGTAAGGTCCTAGATGGCTAGAGGGGGTGAATAGCCTATAAAAATTTCTACAAACTCACTAAGCAAAGTTCGTTAGATACACAAACGGCGGAAAGCAAGTTTTGCTTAGCCTACTAGATGTTGCAAGCCTCCTATCCAAACAATTCTAGTAGGTGATCACTAGCACACACAATAGCTACCACTAGTGATCAAGAGTTCTACCCACGGGATTTAGTCTACACAAGAAGTGGTTCCCGACCGACCACACAAGCAATTCTACCCACGGGATTTAGTCTACACAAGAAGTGGTTCCCGACGACCACACAAGCAATTCTACTTTGCAAGAATGTAAACGAAGTAATACAAGGGAGGGTAGGAGCTTGTTATACCAACGCGTAGAGTCGAGGTTGTCAATCACCAAGAGATGAACAATCAATCAATCGGCAACACACAATCGGAGACCAATCACCGGGAACAAAGATGAACACAATTGTTTTTGTTCACCCGGTGTTCACTTGGGCACCGCCAAGCTAGTCACCGGTTGTGTCGACCAACACCTAGATGGTTCTTCGGTGT
Organism: Themeda triandra; assembly: GCA_018135685.1. NCBI lineage: Eukaryota > Viridiplantae > Streptophyta > Magnoliopsida > Poales > Poaceae > Themeda > Themeda triandra. The sequence continues at coordinate 20,246 of JAENPR010002787.1, forward strand.
TACCCTCAAGTCACTAGCCCCTCAAGGCTCGCCCCGCAAGGCACCGCAAGACACCACTCTCAAGCGAGGTACTCAACGACACACGCAATCCACTAGGATGCTCTTCGTGATCCCCACGAGGTGAGCTCAAACCTCTCACAATCAACCGGAGGTGGCCAAGAACAATCACCTTCTCTTGCCAACGCCTCCAACAATCTCCAAGCCGGCTAGGAGCGGTACTCTCCAAGAGTAACAAGAAATCCACCGGCTAAACCACCCACAAGTGCCACTAGATGCCCTCAAGCAATGCAATGCACTAGGTGATCTCTCAATCTCACTAGGATTCACAATCAAGCAAGAGAGATGAGAGAGAGAGTGTTTTTCTGCTCACAAAGATGAATGAATGAGTTGGGAAGTCAAGAGAGGGAGCCAAGCCCGGCCTCCCATCTATTTATAGACCCAACACTTCAAACTAGCCGTTACCCCTGGGGCGCAAATTCCTCAAGCGCCGGACGCGTCCGCGTGCCGCCGGACGCGTCCGGCGCTCGGCCGCGCGCGCCCTGCATAACCGTTGGCGCCAAGGCCAACCACGTGCCGCCACGTCGGCGTCCGGGCGCGGCGCCGTTGCGCGTCCGGCGCCGCAGCCGGGGCCGGCCCGAACTCGGGAGTTTCGGTCCGCGTCCGCCGGCCGCCGGACGCACGACCCGCGTCCCCGCCTTACCCGGATGGCCCAGCGGCCTCGCGCCGAAGTCCCAACGCGCCGGACTCTACACGTGATCGATCGTCCGCCGCGTCCGGCTGCGTCCGCCAAGGCGTCCGCGCTCGCTTTTCGCAAAGCCACCGGCCCGAGCCGAGCCAACACGCGCCGGACGCGTCCGGCGCCAAGCCTGCGCGTCCGGCGCCGCAAAACTTCGTTTTCAGCCCGTCAAGACGCCAACTTCTCGGACATGCTAACCAACAAGTATACCAACTTGATCAACGAGAGATAGCATGATTTCAACCAAATTTTACATCCGGCGCAATAGAAAATATGCATCCATTTTTCCCGAAAGCGCGAATCCCGCCTCATGAGCTCGGCGGGAGGAAGAGAGGGACCCAAACCCATCTCTACCCCGCAAACCACAGCCCAAACGCCACCTTTGTAAATGTGCCAACACCACCAAGTATACATCTCCATGTGCTTGTGTGTTAGCTTTTCACAATCATTTCCCAAAGGTTAGGCTAGCTCACTAGGCCCTATATGCAATGCACTTCATGAATTCATCTAGTGGCACCCGTAAGCGCCGAATAGCCGATAAGACTTCCCCTCTTAATAGTGCGGCTATCGAACCTAAACCACTCACACCCTCTATGGTGTCTTGAGTGCAAAACAAAATGGCCCTATCGGTTATACCTTTGCCTTGAGCCCATTTTGTTCCTCCAAATGATATGAACACTTCACACCATCATGTGACCGTCTCGATCCATCGACCTCGACTTCACTTGCCCTTCACCGTGCATCGGTCCATCGGCGCCTAGTCTTGCCCGAGCTTCACCATCGCATGGTCCTTCACTCCCAAGCCTTGACTAGCCCTTCACCTTCAACACCGGTCCATGGAGCCAAGCACCGTCTTGATCTTCATCTTTGATCACATGACACGTGTCATGCTTCATATTCAATATGCTCATCGTGTGGACAACCTTTCTCTAAATCAACCACTTAGATAAACAAGGTTAGTCCTAGGTTTCATCAATTAGCCAAAACCAAACTAGGGACTTTCAATCTCCCCTTTTTGGTAATTGATGACAACCTCAACAAAGATGATTTTATAATAAAGATTTTGAACTTGTCATACTTGTCCAATCATTATGCTCACAAGAGAAATTTGGACAATATAGCAAGTTCGGTTTTGGTAGTATTGCTCCCCCTACATATATGCATAGAGTTTGGATTTGAAGCTTTGCACATATGCATGGATAAGATTGTGGGGAGAGTAATTCTACCAAAATGATGCTAAGGTGTAAGAAATGGACCTTTGAAGCGTGAAACCAATCGGAGTTGCAATTTACACCATCCTTAGCACCATATAATAACTAGACATCCATCAAAAACTCAAGAACCCCGTGAGATCAACATTATAAGCAAAGTTCTTGAACTACTTGTGAAGCAAGGGGAGTCTAGTTACAATCTATGCAAGCTAGTAGATCATTTCACCATTCAAGTCCTATACTAGCATTGCACCACACAAGCAAGGGGACACCACTTGTATAAAAACTTTACCTAGGTGCCAAGAGCAAGTCATATGAGAATGCACAAACAAATGCAACAACTTTGTTCATGAGCTTGCTCCCCTTCTTGTGTGCATCAAAATTTTATTTTATTTACCCCTTTATCATGTTCAATCATCTTTTTCTCTCCCCCTTTGTCAACAATTGCCCAAAAATGGGATCAAATTGTGGAGAGAAAAGGACTTTGATGGAGTAAACAAAACTTTAGTCAAATTTTGGTTCAATCTAGACCACTTGCCAAAGACATTTAATTCGGTTTGAACCAAAGACAAGCTTCTTCACACCTCATGACAAGGGTTATCTTGCCTATGTTGAATTAAACACTTGTAGCAAATATTCTAGATTCAACACTAGGATTGCAAGCCCACAAACATGTCATATGTCACCACTAGATCAAGCAAAGCATAGAAGCAATAGTGGTAAACATATATACATCAAACACATTTGATTTATCATGAATGCTCCAAATGCACCTTGTATGTCTACATGTGCTACCACAAGTATAATCCTAAGCATGAATGACATGTCAACCAATGGTACCTTGCTTTGTCGAAGGAGAGGCATGTCAAGTAGTGGTGGGGTGCATTCAACACATGTTTGAGAAGTCAAGAATGTTCAATTCATTCCTTAGCTTGCAAAACCTTCTTTCATCAAGTGGCTTGGTGAGGATGTCGGCAAGTTGATCATCGGTGCCCACACTTTCAATGGAAATGTCACCCTTTTGTTGATGATCTCTTATGAAGTGATGCCTTATGTCAATGTGCTTTGTTCTTCCATGTTGAACCGGGTTTTGTGTCATCTTGATTGCACTTTCATTGTCACAAAACAATGGCACATTCTTGAAGTTGATGCCATAATCCCTCAAAGTTGACTTCATCCAAAGCAATTGTGCACAACAACTCCCCGCACTAACATATTCGGCTTCGGCGGTAGAGATTGCCACACTATTTTGTTTCTTTGAGGACCATGACACAAGTGATCTTCCAAGAAGTTGGCATGTACCACTTGTGCTCTTTCTATTGATCTTGCAACCACCATAGTCGGAGTCCAAATATCCAATCAATTCAAACTTTGACCCCTTGGGATACCACAATCCAACATCTCTTGTTTGCTTCAAGTACCTCAATATTCTCTTTGCGGCCGTGAGATGACTCTCTCTAGGTGAGGCTTGATATCTAGCACACATGCAAACACTAAACATGACATCCGGCCTTGATGCGGTGACATAGAGTAGGCTTCCAATCAATGACCGATAATCCTTTTGATTCACCATATTGCCATCATGATCACTATCAAGATTCCCATTGGTGCCCATTGGAGTTGAGATTGGCTTTGCATCTTGCATTCCAAACTTCTTCAACATGTCCCTTATGTATTTCCCTTGACTCACAAATGTCCCATTCTTCAATTGCTTGACTTGAAGACCAAGGAAATAGCTAAGTTCACCAATCATGGACATCTCAAATTCTTTTGCCATCATTTTACCAAATTCTTCACAATATGCTTGATTGGTTGATCCAAAGATAATATCATCAACATAGATTTGCACAATGAAGAGATCATTACCAATCTTCTTGGTGAATAGAGTAGTATCAACCTTGCCCATAATGAACCCCTTGGAGTGAAGAAAAGTCTTCAATCTCTCATACCATGCTCTAGGTGCTTGCTTCAAGCCATACAAAGCTTTCTTCAATTTGTACACATGGTTGGGTCTCTTCTCATCTTCAAAACCGGGAGGTTGCTCAACATATACTAGCTCATTGATGATCCCATTGAGAAATGCACTCTTGACATCCATTTGATATAACTTGATATTGTGGGCACATGCATAAGCCAATAGAATCCTTATTGCCTCCAATCTTGCCACCGGAGCATATGTTTCATCATAGTCAAGACCTTCAACTTGAGTATAGCCTTGTGCAACTAGTCTTGCTTTGTTTCTAATCACAACACCATCTTGATCTTGCTTGTTCTTGAAAACCCATTTGGTTCCAATGACATTGTGATCCTCCGGCCTCTCAACTAACTCCCACACATCATTTCTTGTGAAGTTATTGAGCTCTTCTTGCATTGCCATGATCCAATCGGCATCATCCAAGGCTTCCTCAACTTTCTTTGGCTCTTTGGTTGACACAAATGATGCATATTCACAAATCATAGCCACTCTTGATCTTGTTTGCACACCACTTCTAATATCACCAATAACACTATCAATTGGGTGATCTCTTGCAACATGTTGTGGTTGTAGCACTTGCACTTGATTGCTTGAACTTGGTTGATCACTTGACTTGTCTTCATTGGATGAACTAGCACCATGATCTTGCACTTGAGCATTGCTAGCTTGTCTCAATGGAGAATTGAGCACTTCATCTTTATCATCTTGCACATCAATCACTTGCTTTGCTCTAATGTCCCCAATGTCCATGTTCTTCACAGCTTCAACCAATTGAGTTCCACCAACATCTTCTAGATTCTCATCTTCATCTTGTGACCCATTGGTTTCATCAAATTGCACATCATGGACTTCTTCTAGAATGCCACTTGAGTTGTTCCAAACTCTATAAGCCTTGCTTGTAGTTGAATAACCGAGTAGGAACCCTTCATCACATCTCTTTTCAAACTTCCCCAATCTAGTGCCCTTCCTCAAGATATAGCATTTGCAACCAAACACTCTAAAATAGCCAATGTTGGGCTTTCTTCCATGAAGTAGCTCATATGGGGTCTTCTCAAGCAAAGTATGACAATAGAGCCTATTGATATAGTAGCATGCCGTGTTGATTGCTTCATCCCAAAATGATTGACTAACATTGTACTCATGAAGCATTGATCTAGCCATATCAAGCAATGTTCTATTTTTCCTCTCAACTAGGCCATTTGATTGTGGAGTGTACTTGGCCGAGAATTGATGACCAATGCCATAGTGATCACACAATTCTTCCATTCTTGTATTTTTGAACTCACTCCCATTGTCACTTCTCACTTTCTTGATTCTCATGTCAAACTCATTGTGAACTCTAGTGAGAAAGGTCTTGAAGGTGTCATACACTTCACTCTTGTCACTAAGAAAGAATACCCATGTGAATCTTGTGAAGTCGTCCACTATGACAAACCCATACTTGTTGCCACCAATACTTGTGTATGTAGTTGGTCCAAATAGATCCATGTGTAACAACTCAAATGCCTTGCATGTGCTCATTATACTCTTCTTTGGATGTGAACTTCCAACTTGCTTCCCGGCTTGACATGCACTACACAACTTGTCCTTCTCAAATACAACATCTTTCAAGCCTTCAACAAGATTGTGTTGTGTGAGCTTCTTCAATTGTTTCATGCCAACATGCCCAAGCCTTCTATGCCAAAGCCAACCCAAACTTGATTTTGATATCAAACATGTTGTCAAAGAAGCTTCACTAGTGTTGAAATCAACAAGATAGAGATTCTCATATCTAAAACCTTTGAACACCAAGTTGGAGCCATCAAGAGAAACTACCTCAACATCATTTGCCCCAAAAATGCACTTGTAGCCTCGATCACAAATTTGTGCCACGGAGAGAAGATTGAAATCCAAGCTTTCAACTAGCATCACATTGGAGATACTCATGTCATTTGATATTGCAATCTTGCCCAAACCAACAACCTTGCCTTTCTTGTTATTGCCAAAAGTAATTGACTCAATGCCACTATCATTTTTCTCAATTGAATCAAACATTCTTGATGTGCTTAGGTCATGTGTTGAGAACACCCACTATCAATAATCCAATGCCTTCCTCCGGCTTTATAATTCACCTACAAGCAAATCAATGAAGCTTAGGTACCCATTTTTGCTTGGGTCCTTGTAGGTTAGTGACTAAGCTCTTTGGTACCCAAATTGCCTTCTTCTTTGGGCCAACAATGGGTGTACCAACAAACTTAGCTTGTACACCTTTCACACCCTTGGTAAGCACATAACAAGAATCAAAAGGTATAGCATTGTCAAGTTTCTTGTTTTGTTGCTTCTTGTTGCAATTTTGCTCTAGGTGCCCAACTTGCTTGCATCTATAGCAAAACCGACCATTGCTCTTCACAAAGCTAGGCTTTGGAGTTGCAAAGGCCGACTTGCCCTTCTTGGGGTTATAGCCCAATCCCTCTTTGTTAAGAGAGAACCTTTGGCTACCCAAGCACTTTAGCAAGCGGGCCTCACCACCATAGGCTTTGCCTAAGGCATGAGTGAGCTCATCCACCTCCTTCTTGAGGGTCTCATTCTCTACCATTAGTGTAGCATCACAAGTGAAGCCATCACTAGTAGTGGAGATAGAGTCGGTGGTGGTGGTGGATGATGTGCTACAAGAAGGGTTAGCATTTGTCATGATGATAGGTTGATAAAATGACTCATCAATGATGTCACAAGTAAGACCTATATCACATGATGCAATCACCACTTTCTTTGCTTGTTGCTCAAGTAGAAGTGAGTGAGCTTCTTTAAGCTTAGAATGAGCATCACCAAGCTTCTCATGGTCTACCACTAGACTCTCATGAGTGGTCATAAGCTCACCTAGGGCTTTCTCAAGTATTTCTACTTTCATTGAAAGCTTCTTGCACTCCTTTTCCTTGGCAATAGCTATATCTCTAGTTTCTTGCATCAAGTCATATAATTGATCCTTAGTCGGTTCATCATCATCATCAACATTATCAACATCGTGAGCATATTCCATCTCACTATCATCATCACTATCATCATATTGTACCTTTGTTTCCTTGGCCATGAAGCATGATGGTGATGTGGAGAATAATGAAGACTTCTTGTTGATAGCGATGGAAGCCATAGCCTTGTTGCTTGAATCTTCATCTTCATCATCATTGTCACTCTCCCAAGTGACCACAAATGCACCATTCTTGCCCTTCTTGAGTGTCATTTTGGCCTCATGTTTCTTCTTCTCAAACTTGCCCTTGTTGTAGTTCTTCTTCTTCTCATATGGGCATTCGGCTTGTAGATGCTCGGTGCTATCACAATTGAAGCACTTTCTTGGTTGCTCTTGCTTCTTGAAGTTGTTTCTCTTGAAGCCTCTTCTCTTGATGAACATGTGTCTCATCTTCTTCACCACAAGAGCTAGTGCCTCATCATCAATCTCAAAGTCACCATCTTCCTCATTGGTTTCTTCTTCTTCAAAGATTGGTGCTTTGCCCTTGGAGGATGTGGCTTGGAATGCCACGGTCTTCTTCTTCTTCTCTTCTTCCACCTTCTCATCATCTTGATCAAATTTGTCATATGTCAAGACTTCCCCAAGCAAATCATTTGGCTTCTTGTTTTCAAGCCCATCTCTTTGTAGCATTAGCTTCAACATCTTGAAGCTCTTTGCAAGCAAATCAAGAACTTGTGACAAAAGTCTTCATCTTTTGTCTTGTGCCCCAAACTCTTGAGATCATTCACAATCACTTGTAGACGATGAAACATTTCAATGATTGTTTCATCCTCCTTCTTCTTGAAGTTCTCGAACTCACTCTTGAGTCCATATAACTTGGCACTCTTCACAACCTTGGTGCCCTCATATGTCTCACCCAACCTTGTCCATACTTCACTAGCAAGTTCCAAATCCTTGATCCCCTCAAACACCTTTGTATCAATGCCATTATATAGGGTGTTGAGAGCCATTCTATTGCATGTGATGTTGGCTTTATCTTCATCGGTGAGATGATCATTATCAAGAATAGCATAGTCGTGCAATGTGACTTGCAAGACTCTCTCTTGTATTGAACCAAGATACATGATCATCTTTCTCTTCCAATGATCGAAGGAACTAACTCCATCAAACATAGGCGGTTTACCCCAACATGGTTGAACACAATTTGAGCCATCTTAACACCGTAGGATGTTAAGCCTTGCACTAAAACGGTGACCTCGGCTCCGATACCACTTGTAAGGTCCTAGATGGCTAGAGGGGGGGTGAATAGCCTATAAAAAAATTTCTACAAACTCACTAAGCAAAGTTCGTTAGATACACAAACGGCGGAAAGCAAGTTTTGCTTAGCCTACTAGATGTTGCAAGCCTCCTATCCAAACAATTCTAGTAGGTGATCACTAGCACACACAATAGCTACCACTAGTGATCAAGAGTTCTACCCACAGGATTTAGTCTACACAAGAAGTGGTTCCCGACCGACCACACAAGCAATTCTACCCACGGGATTTAGTCTACACAAGAAGTGGTTCCCGACCAGGCCACACAAGCAATTCTACTTTGCAAGAATGTAAACGAAGTAATACAAGGGAGGGTAGGAGCTTGTTATACCAACGCGTAGGAGTCGAGATTGTCAATCACCAAGAGATGAACAATCAATCAATCGGCAACACACAATCGGAGACCAATCACCGGAACAAAGATGAACACAATTGTTTTTGTTCACCGGTGTTCACTTGGGCACCGCCAAGCTAGTCACCGGTTGTGTCGACCAACACCTAGATGGTTCTTCGGTGTTACCCTCAAGTCACTAGCCCCTCAAGGCTCGCCCGCAAGGCACCGCAAGACACCACTCTCAAGCGAGGTACTCAACGACACACGCAATCCACTAGGATGCTCTTCGTGATCCCCACGAGGTGAGCTCAAACCTCTCACAATCAACCGGAGGTGGCCAAGAACAATCACCTTCTCTTGCCAACGCTCTCCAACAATCTCCAAGCTAGGCTAGGAGCGGTACTCTCCAAGAGTAACAAGAAATCCACCTAGCTAAACCACCCACAAGTGCCACTAGATGCCCTCAAGCAATGCAATGCACTAGGTGATCTCTCAATCTCACTAGGATTCACAATCAAGCAAGAGAGATGAGAGAGAGAGTGTTTTTCTGCTCACAAAGATGAATGAATGAGTTGGGAAGTCAAGAGAGGGAGCCAAGCCCGGCCTCCCATCTATTTATAGACCCAACACTTCAAACTAGCCGTTACCCCCTCGGGGGCGCAAATTCACTGCGCCGACGCGTCGCGAAGCCGCGGACGCGTCCGGCGCCCGCCTCGGCCCCCCTGTGTTCAACCGTTGGCGCCGCGGCCAACCACGTGCCGCCACGCCGCGTCCGGCGCTTCGCCGTTGCGCGCGCCCGGCGCCCGTCCGGGAGACCGCCGAAACTCGGAGGAGGTCCGCGTCCGCCGGCCGCCGGACGCACGACCCGCGTCCGCCGCCTTCGGATGGCTTGGCGGCCTGTGGCTGAAGTCCCAACGCGCCGGACTCTACACAGTGATCGCGCGCGTCCGTCCCGCCGTCTGTCCGCCGCGTCCGCGCTCGCCTTCGCAAAGCCACCGGCCGAGCCGAAGCACACGCGGACGCGTCCGCGCCAGCCCAGCAGCGTCCCGGCGCTGCAAAACTTCGTTTTTCGGCCGTCAAGACGCCTAACTTCTCGACATGCTAACCAACAAGTATACCAACTTGATCAACGAGATAGCATGATTTCAACCAAATTTTACATCCGGCGCAATAGAAAATATGCATCCATTTTTCCCGAGCGCACGAATCCCGCCTCACGAGGCTCGGCGGGAGGAAGAGAGGGACCCAAACCCATCTCTACCCTGCAAACCACAGCGCGTCCAAACGCCACCTTTGTAAATGTGCCAACACCACCAAGTATACATCTCCATGTGCTTGTGTGTTAGCTTTTCACAATCATTTCCCAAAGGTTAGGCTAGCTCACTAGGCCCTATATGCAATGCACTTCATGAATTCATCTAGTGGCACCCGTGCGTCGAATAGCCGATAAGACTTCCCCTCTTAATAGTGCGGCTATCGAACCTAAACCACTCACACCCTCTATGGTGTCTTGAGTGCAAAACAAAATGGCCCTATCGGTTATACCTTTGCCTTGAGCCCATTTTGTTCCTCCAAATGATATGAACACTTCACACCATCATGTGACCGTCTCGATCCATCGACCTCGACTTCACTTGCCCTTCACCGTGCATCGGTCCATCGCTTCCCTAGTCTTGCCCGAGCTTCACCATCGCATGGTCCTTCACTCCCAAGCCTTGACTAGCCCTTCACCTTCAACACCGGTCCATGGAGCCAAGCACCGTCTTGATCTTCATCTTTGATCACATGACACGTGTCATGCTTCATATTCAATATGCTCATCGTGTGGACAACCTTTCTCTAAATCAACCACTTAGATAAACAAGGTTAGTCCTAGGTTTCATCAATTAGCCAAAACCAAACTAAGGACTTTCACTACCCGGGGGCAGCTTTTCCCGGCCAGGTAGGCTCCCCATCATGTTCTTCGATCCATCTCTCTCCACTCCTACTCCGGTGATGCCCCTTCATCCTCTCTCTCTCTCTCTCTCTCCCCTTCCCGCCGCCCCCTGTTGTTTCAAAAGCCGTTCTAGCTTTGGTTCAACAACAATCCATGCTTTGTTTCGGTGGATTTTCCTCTTTTTGTTTCAAGAGTGTTTTTTCTATGAGATTTCTTCGATGTATCAATTCTCATGCCGTTGTTGTTTCTATTCAAATGTTGTCGGTGTTTCATTCATCAAACAAATTTGTTTCGTTTGTTGAAAGCTTTGTTTCGATCGACATAATTTTTTTTTTTTTTAACTATGTTTCAGTTTTTGTTTCTTTTTGCGTTTGAGATCTTGTTTCTTTTTTTGTTTCTTTTGAGTATGTTTTGTCGTAGCCGGTAGATGGGGTTTCAATAGCCTCGTTCGTCGTTTTCATTAGCTTCCCCTTTTGTTTTCAAGAACTGCCAATTTCGTTTCAACACATGGTTCTTCTATGTTGCGTACATGTTCTTCTATGTTGCATCTTCCCCCCTTTTTTTCATTTTCTCGTTAGTGTTTCAATCCGATGAACTATATTGTTTCTATTCATGGTCCCAAATTGTTTCTGTTCATGTCCCAATTTGTTTCAAACCTCCGTCCACCTTTTGTTTCAGTTCATGCCCCCAATTTGTTTCAAACTTCCGCCCACTTTTGTTTCAAATTCGTTTTTAATTTTGTTTCGCATGTTTCTGTTCTCTGTTTTTGTTTTCAGCGAGACGGCGAGCATACATGGTGGCGATGCAGATACGTCGAGCGGCATGCGGGATAACGGCACGTCATGCATGCTTCGGGGCAGCGGAGGTGGCTGTGCTTTGCACACCGCGGGGCGGAGGGGGCGGCGCCCGAGTTGCTGTCCGAGTGTAGTTTCCGTGCGAGGTCGGGTTTGTGTGAGACGGAGGCGGGCGCGGTGTGTGTGTGGTGGGCCGACCTGGGCCGCGCGGGAGGAGCGTCCTAAGCTAGGACGTCCTAGCGCTAGCAGGTCCCTTTTTTTTTGGACACTCCTTTGGTTGTCCGGTTAGAACCCGCAACCATGGCTGCCCGGCAGCTGTGTAGACATGAGCATTTGCGGACCGGAGCAGGCTCAGGGGTCGCGCCCAAAAAAGTCCAGTCATTTTGGGTCTAGAAAGTCCTCCTATATAGAGCCGCAAGGGCGAGGCTGGGAGCAAAGCCACATCGAAAAATCATGGTTGGCGGAGAGAGAAAGAAAGAGAGAGAGAGTGGAGTGGAGCGGGCGATTGAATAAACGTCGAATGTTCGACCATTTCTTATTAGGAAGTCAAACCTAATTTTTCAAGTTAGACCGGGCCTAGGCGGGTCTCCGCATGTTTTATAATATAAATAGGTAAAAATAATATTTTGGACTAGGCTTGGGCTAAAGAAGAGTTTTTTTGGGACTTTAGAATATGTGCCCAGGCCTCGTCTAGTAAAGCGAGCCAAAACCTAGACTATGCTCAATTTGCCTAGGTCTACGGGCAGCATAGCAAGAATGTGTTGTATGCTTAGTTTGGTGATCCTATTTAGAGTTGTGTAAAGAACCCCGTTTGGCTTAAGGTGATATTGTAACTGATTTAGACATCATAGTATAAGAAGTGATTTAAGATAACCTTTAAAGACATGTTTAGTATGCCACTCGGGAGCTAGCTTCTCCTCCTATCACATTAGCATTACCGTCATTAATCATTTTGATTCTCGATGCAAAACTTAACTAAAACAGAAGGTGCCCGTAGAGCCACGATTTCGATCTAGCCCCACTAGCTCCAATCCACTGTTCTACGGTGCACAGAGCCAGAGTTATGCTAACTTGTTAAGTTGCTCCTTATTCTAGCTTGTTTAAGAAAAAAATGTGTGACTTCATCTTAGTCTTGTCCTTAAAATTTATCTATTTAATCATGATTTAACTAGAGTATGTGCTCTCATATGGTTGTCTAGCATATGTTTAATTCCTTGATTAGTACTTGATTGTTGTGGGACCATTCTCATGACGATGTTGCCTCCGTTAGTCAGATGAGTTATGACAAGAGAAAAAGTATTTCATCCCTCTCATGTCGAGTTTATTAAATTTGGAGACCTTATTATGAAGTAGTGATACTTCAAAAACGGATCTCTCTCCTTTACGTTCCTTTTGATTGCTAGTGGTTGCTAGTCTAACTATGCTAAAATTCTCATTCTATTTAATCCCGCCTTTATAGTCATTCCTTCACTAACTCAAATGCTTGTTCGACTTATCCTATCTAGCAATATGGCCTTGAAAATTACACGTCCTATGGACCATGCACACAGCAGGGGGCTCGAGCCCCCCCCCCCCCCCCCCCCACCCCATCGTTACCGAGATAACGAGACTTGTTGAAGGCTCCCTATAATTTTCAACTATAGACATGTAAGGTAGATTTACCGGCGGTACAAGACATCTTCTTTTGCTAATTGGACTAGCAATTTTATAGAGACAGAGGATTAAAGAAACCCGGCCTATCCCAACTTCGCAATCCACTATTCTCGTCCCCAACTTTGTTTCGAGCGGTGGCTTCACGAATCATACGTATTCACGTGCGGCTCTCCTCCTACGACAATGGCAATGGCACGACGCGCTACGTAAGTGTGGGCAACGGCCGAGCGGTGAACGAGCGAGGGCAGCCAGGCCCGCGGCTGCGACGGCATAGCACGGCGGCTTACAAATAGACATTGGTGGCACAAGCACAACGCTAGTGGTGGGGGTGGAAGGGATGGGAAGGCAGCTATTGCTCAACCCCTCTTTTTTAAAAAATCTAGCTTAGTCTTTGCTACGGGGAGTCTCACCCATGTGAAGATGAATGAACTCGAGAAAAAGTATCTCCATATTGGCTCCTTCTTACTATCAGATCTTCAAGTAATATTCCATCACTTTCCACCTATCTCCTCTCACCCATATGAAACAACTTATATTAGCATATTAACAAACCATTTTAAATGGGATATACATCCCATATACTGGATCAAGGCTTCCATCAAGCCACTACTATATCAATTTCTTTGGAATTGAGGATCATTTAACAATGTCCTATAGAGGATGGTTAGTCCAAGATGTGGAACAACATAGTTCTCTTTTGGAGAAACACTATTATTATGGAATACTTATGGTAGAATTGAGATATGGTATGCTACAAGTGAATATCTCAAACATGAAATGAATTTGAATTTTTTAATAACAAATCCTTCTAATTCGGCCTATCTAATATCTTTTTCAAGAGCTAGATGAAATACATCTTAGATAAATCATAAGTTAGTAGCTAGGTTTATGGCGGATCTCAAGAACAAATGATTCAAAGTAATTGACGCGAGGAATTTTGAGGGAGCCCGATCTCCTCCCACGACGCAAGATGCATGGTCGAGATGGCCACGTACAAGTGCATGTAAATCCATTCTCAATGAAATCGGCAGCCATTTACATTTTAAACTGCCCACTAGCTGCTCTGCATGCTCATACGATCTCTCCCAGCACGCTGAGATGAAGTGAAACCCTCCCTCCTTGCAGAGCTGAACCACCATGGTCATTCCATCTCTTCTCCACCTCCTCGTCCTCCTCACCGCAGGCGCCGCCGTCTCACAGGTCGCCGCATGGGTGGACTGCGGCGAAGCCTCGCCGTCGCCTCCTCCTCCTTCGTCCTCCCCTTCCCTTCCCCCTCACCACTATCGACGCCTGCCAACGGCAGCAGCAACGACGCGGCGTTCCGCGCGAACCTCCTCACGCTCCTGGCCGCTCTCCCGCGCGCCGCGGCGCCCACGGGGTTCGCGTCCTCGCCCTCGGTGCCGGCCGCGACCGCGCCTTCGTTCGGGGCCTCTGCCGTGGGGACTTCCAGCCTCCCCGGTGCCTGGCGGACCTGCAGGAGGCCGTGCGCACCCTCGGCGGGAGCTGCCCCGGCAGCCGCCGCGCCGCCGTGTGGCTGGACGTCTACGTCGCCTACGCCGACACCAACGCCTCGACCCCGCGCGAGGTCGACCACCGCCAAATCCTCTACGACACGCGCCTGGTAGCCGAACCGGCCGCCTACTTGCAGGCGTACGACGCGCTGATGAAGACCCTGGTGGCGCGCGCGGTGGGCCGCGTGAGCGTGGGCGGCGGCGGCGGCGGCGGCGAGGCAGCAGGGACGACGGTGAGGCAGACGTTCTTCGCGACCGGGGAGGCGCAGTACGCCAGCGACGATCCCAACGGTACCATGTACGGGATGGTGCAGTGCATGAGGGACCTCACGGCGGCCGACTGCGACCGTTGCTTGCAGACCTCGGTGCCGCGGCTGCCGTGCTGCGAGGGGAATCAGGGAGGCGTCGTGCTGGGCTACAACTGCTTCCTGCGGATCCAGGTGTACACCTACTACGACCTGGCGCTCGACGCGCCGCCGCCGGTCCCCTCGCCGTCGCCGACGACGACGCCTGCTGAGGAACCAAGCGGTGAGTGTGTGAACCTGGATGTGTTGACTCTTGACATTGTGTCCATTGCCCGTCAAACCGCCACGGTCCTCTCCCATGAGCGGTCGTAGCCGAGGTTACTGCCGCAGTGCCGCTGCCAATATGTGTGCAGTTCGCCACCACGTTGCTCATGTGTGCAGTTCGCCGCCACGTTGCTCCTTGGCGTGGCGACCCAGTCAAGCGTACCTGCCGCGTCGCGTTCGCGTCAAGTCGTCGACATTGACTGATGTGTCTGACTGCGCTGCACCTGCACCTGCACCCATCAATAATGCTGATCCTGATCGCGGGCAAACATGCCATGCAGGAACGGGAAGACGGCCAAGAAACACCACCATCACCATCCTTGCCGTCGTGGTCCCACTTCTGGAACGCTGCTCCTCCTCGCGTTGGTGTTGACTGGCGTGTACCTGAGAAGGAGAAGAGGTGTCGTCAAAGAGAGGAGACGTCCGCCGCTCTCGGGGAGGACCGAGGACGACGACCGCAGCACAACATATGTTCACCCGGAGAAATTCACCCTGCCGGTGCTGAGGGTGGCAACCGGTAACTTCTCTGCGGAAAACAAGCTGGGAGAGGGAGGCTTTGGACAAGTTTTCAAGGTACTGTCATTTTGAGTCTGTAGCCCCGGCATTTCTCTCATGATGGCTGACAAGTAGTTTGCACTGCACCTGCTTGTGTGTTCGCAGGGCAGGCTTCAGGATGGACAATGCGTTGCAGTAAAAAGGCTCTCCAAGGGCTCCTCTCAGGGCTTCCACGAGCTGAAAAACGAGCTCATTCTCGCCGCGAAACTGACACACAGGAACCTCGTCCAGCTTCTTGGGGTTTGCCTGGAGGAAACGGAGAAGCTGATCGTGTACGAGTATCTGCCAAATCGGAGCCTGGACACCATCCTTTTCGGTAGGCGGCCCTCTGTAACCTGCACTGCACTGCTCTGCAGTCTGCATTCAAGATGAAGTTGAAGTTGAAGCTGAAGCTAGGCATACTATTCCACTGAATTATCCCTCCTGAGGTCCTTCTCTGTGTGATGCAGGGAGATGGCAGCAACAAGCTCTGGACTGGAGCAAGAGGTACACGATCATCCACGGGATCGCGCGCGGCCTGCTGTACCTCCACGAGGAGTCCGGCTACGGATCATCCACCGGGACCTCAAGCCCAGCAACGTCCTGCTGGATTCCCACATGACTCCCAAGATCTCGGATTTCGGACTGGCCAGAGCGTTCTGGGAGACGAATCGAGAGAGGACAAGCGACCTGTTGGAACCCTGTGAGTATTGCAGCAGGCCATTGTAGCTCCTTTCGTTAAAGCTCAGCACGACACGCACACACACTAACACGCCTGTGTATGCTTGCAGCGGGTACATGTCCCCGGAGTACGCGTACTACGGGCACGTCTCGACCAAATCGGACATGTTCAGCTTCGGGGTCATCGTCCTCGAGATCGTGACCGGCCAAAGGAACGGCAGCCCGTCGGTTGAAGACGGCAGCACCAGGAATCTGCTGAGCTACGTACGTGAGAACCTGCGGCACATCTCGGTCAAGGTCAAACCAAAGGCAAGCTTCACTCCTCCATCGGCAACGTGCTCTCACAACACCAGCATCTTCCCGCTGCAGGTCTGGGAGAAGTGGAGGCGCGGCTCCGTGGCGGAGATGGTGGACGCGTCGCTGGGCGGGCAGTACGCCAGGGCCGAGGCGCTCGCCTGCGTGCAGATCGGGCTCCTGTGTGTGCAGACCCAGGTCCAGGCCAGACGCGTCGGAGGTCGTCCTGATGCTGGACGGACGGTCGGCGATTCAGCAAAAGCCGTCCAGACCGGCGTTCTGCCCGGGTCCGTGAGCGTCACCGCCTCATCGTGGCGTGCTGCCCGCGAATGCAGCGAGCTATGGGCGTCGTTCTGCGATCGGACCTGTTTCCGAGAACAGCGTGACTCTTTCGGAGCTCGAACCAAGGTAGACCGTAGAGGAATGGTATTATTCCAAGTCAGGTCTCAACCGCCAATTGGCAATCCTGGGAAAACAGCTAACAGTACGATGCCTCAACAATCAGATAAACCCACAAAGCCTGACGCTCATTTTTCTCGAAACGAAATGAGAATTATGTGCCTGTTAATATAGAACAAAACAACTTCGATCTGTTTGGATTGCAAAGTAAATATATAATGTGATGCAATATTGCACTGTACCTGTTAATCCTAACCAAGTTTAATATATTTGGAGGACAAAAATCATGAATGGTACAAAGATACAGTCCTAAAACAAATGAAACAAGGTATACCAATATACCGCCACAAATGCTTTACACTCTACACGGAGATCTATACTACTGTAAATACAATGGAGGCCGGTTGATCTTTGCCCTTGCCTTGTGTAGTTATGTTACAAACAATACCATGGAGGTGCAATGTACAACAACAAAATTGCCTTTGTTGGAACATCAAACAGCATCTACACTTCGTTCTATAAAAGTATCCTTCATGATGAGGAATCGCTCTAATTAGTTTTTGATATTTCCATACAATAACAGTGCCATCTGAATCAGATGACGCCAGAAAAATTCTCCCCATGATTCCAGGCAACTCAATTACTGGAGAACCATGTCCTTGAAATACACGTGATTGGTCTCATACGTGTAATGATGGTGGAACAAAAAAAGTTTAAGATGTGACAAACAGAGCGAAGATATCACATACCTGTAGTTTATTCACACGAGTTTTTGGGCGTGCCAAATCATAGAAGTAAACATTTGCGTCCCGCTTCCAGTAACTTCAAATTCAGAACAAAATGTCAATGTTTTTTTTTGAAAAAAATCCAGCTGTGTAACCAAAAACCATCAAGGCAAAGAGTGGAACAAGAGCACAAAAGCTGATACACCTATCTTTCACGGACACCCGTCATTTTTTTTGGTAAATCTAATTTGATATTTTAAATACATAGATTAACGTTTGTTCAGAAAACTACAAATCGAGTTTACGTGTGATTGTCATGGTACTTCTGTGAACTACAATGGAGCTTTACAAGTGCTAATAATAAAACATATACGATAATAAGTAGTAGAAATAAAGCATGCCAACACTAGTGCTAAGCTGCAGGAAATTGCAGAAATAAGACACTATGATCACCAGTGACCAGTAGCTTCAAATTTTAGGTATTTAGCTTCCAAACATTGGAACCAGTTTAAGTTAACTCCTTACCTATGAACTCTCCTTTCTCAAGGGAAAGAAGTGGACAGAAAGAAGCACGGATAGTCTGCAGGCGTGAAGCCAGTTTTTAGGGAGCATATGAGAGTCAAGTATCCCTTAGCATCTGTTTTGATGCTGAAATGTCAAAAATATAAATGGTTATGTCAAGTCTACCATATAATAGGCTATCATGAAGGTAACACACCTGAAGAAAGAAAGGTTTCCATCTTGAGCACAAGAAAGAAGTACTGGACAACGCGCCACCAAAGAGAAGGTCCGATACTGGATTGCTTCGTATTAGGAGATTTGCTCTTACTACTGTTCTTGTGAGTTCTAGATAATGACCCTGTATGTGAGTTCACACTAACAGTATATATGTAACCCTGCATTTCAAGAACCATTTCAAAATATGAAAAGCATATATCATGTCAAGTTAAACAAGTTCAATTATTAGATACCTGTGCATCACCAGCGAAAATAAACTGCCCAGTGTGATCAATATCCAAAGCTGTAACCGCATCATCAAAGTTAAGTTTGCTGATTACTCTCCCAGTGCTAAAATTTATTGCCTAGTTTACAGAGATAAATGAATCACAAGGTGGGAAAAATAAATGGGGGCAAGGAAAAAAGTGCTGGCCACAGTTTTACATTATTTTTGTTAACTAATTACATAGTTAAGCACATCATCCATATCAAAAGAAATAGCAGAAGACAGATACTTTGTTTACACTGTTACTGACCCATGGATAAAGCATCAAGCAACATATCGGATAGAGAATAACAGCATATAAATTTTGATTTCAGAAGCAAAAGGCGAAGAACTTTACATTGATTTCCTTGTTTGCATTGCCAACTAAAAGCAAATTATTGTTCACCTGCAACAAAGCAGTCCATAAGACAACTCTAATGATTCCCATACAAAGAAATATTATCAGCAGAGGTATAGGGAGATAGCACCAATGAAATAAGCAAAGGGTTAGAAACAAATTGTAAATTGTGCTAAGTTGGAACTTACAGGATGAAAACAGATACATAGCTGGGAAGAAACTCCATAGACGACCCTGATGCATGTGCCTTTAGAGATTTCCCATACCCTTTGATTTTATCCAGAGAGCATGAAGCTATGTACTGGTTATTAGATGAAAAATCAAAATCTGTAATGTGGTTAGAATTTGAAAATCACCAGACACAAGATAACTAGATAAGTAATGAAGGAATAGATAGGAAACTGAAGTTTAAATTGGTAACTTCTAATGTATTTCGACCGAGCGGACTTCCTCATCCTGCTGCCTGTCCGCTTGTGACCAAGCCGATGAAATGAATGATCTAGCATGTTCCTATCTCTTGTGTTTTTCACGGCAAGTCTGGACCATGATTCTTCATAAACTCAGCATGGCCAACCTTGCGCCAAGCCCGGATGCAACTATATTTTCTAGCTGGTGTGCAGAGCTGCAAAGGGGTTCCTAAGGAAGTGAGAGAAGGCCTTAATTTTCTAATTATCTTAGCTGTTGGCAACTTTGGAAGCATTGGAATGCTTGCGTTTTTGAAGGAGCAAGGCCGAGATTAGAAGTTGTCCTGCAGGCTCTGAAGTTGCTCTCAAGGTCAATTGCCTGATCAACTAGACCTCCTATATAATTGAGGGGCTGTTGATGGTCGTTTTTTTTGTTTTGTTTTGCATGGTGCATTTCTTTGTGTGTGTGTGGGGTGGGTGGGCGCGGGGGGGGGGCATTTTGCTTCCTCAGAAAAAATATAGAAGAG
This sequence comes from Themeda triandra, assembly GCA_018135685.1. Lineage (NCBI taxonomy): Eukaryota > Viridiplantae > Streptophyta > Magnoliopsida > Poales > Poaceae > Themeda > Themeda triandra. The sequence continues at coordinate 40,129 of JAENPR010002787.1, forward strand.
TTTTCATATCTTATAACTTTTCTAGCTATGGCAAAACCCACATTCAATATCTTAGCAAATGTATCACTTCTGTAAACCAATTTATATGGTCAGCATTCAAGAAAATATATTATATGCTCAGCAATACGCGAGTTTCCTCATGACCAGAATAGCAGGTATTATTGATACTTGGAAATCAACTTTAACAGAACTAGTGGTTTTCTAAAATAGGCAGGAAAATCTTGTTAAGATGTAGCAACTCTTTGTTGACTTTCATTGTGACAAATGAAGGTAGATACAAGAGGATAGCTTTGCTTGCAAAATTATGTGTAGTCTAACCTGTGATACTTTTAGAATGCCCTATCATTTTTTGAAGAACAGATGGTGGCTCAGAAACTTGGCAGACTGTCAAGCTGCCATACGGCCACCATATGCAAGCGATCAACTTGCGTCCAAATTTCAATATTGTAACTGCCAAGAATAAAAAACAGTCATTAAAGAGAAGACTGGTATACTAACCAAAGCAATCAGACAAAAACACTTTTGAGCAAATCAGACAAAAACACTTGATCGCTGAAAGAGAAGAAACGCATGGCATGACCATGGGTTCATAAGAAAAAACCTGAGGCTTTGCAGTTGTCAAAGATGCAATGCATTCCAACAAATGAGTATGCAGGCTCCGCAAATCTGACATGCCGCTCAGTATCACTCTGCTTTGAGCCAATACTTGCAGTGCGGCTTAACACTCCGCTGTTACGTCTCAAGTCCTGCATCAAACATGTTAAACAAAAGTTTAAAGCGGCATGAAAATAAGCATCTCTTGCATAAAATTATCCACAAAAGCCTCTTCACACGATCCAAAAATATGAAACTTGAAAGTATGAGGTAAAACAGAGAGTGAAATTATAGATGAAACATACCCGCAGATAACTCCAGCTGTCTGTCTCGGAGAGTGAAGCGTGTACCGGAGAGGGAGCCCACCTTCCACTGATGAATTACAGATGTTATGAATAACTATCATGGTTACATTTCACCTTAACTTTTCAGTCACACTACGTTACTATGTATTCAAAAGATTAAGGTTGCGAGCAAAATACTGCCAGTGAACAAGCATGGGTGCATGGCCAACAAACTAACAACGCAATCACAGCAAGCCACGCGAGCACAGCAACATTGATCTCATTTTAACACCACACGAGAAAAAAGATCCAAAGCGCACCAACCTGTTGCTGGGCGTGCTGGCACTGCCGCCGTCGATGCGCCGGAGTAGAAGTTGCGGTAGGCGACATAGCCCTTGCCGTTACCGCTCCTGCACGCAGGGACGCATCCCACGACCCCAATGAGTCCGACTCTCCTCATCCATTCTCCAAAGTTAAATGCGATACGAACGAGGGGATCTAGGAAGCGTGGGTACGCCGACGTACCATTCGGTTCTGAAGGGCGGCGGGGGGCTTGCGGCGGAGAAGGAGGCGGCGGAGGGCAGCGTAGTCGGCGTCGGGGCGGGACGA